>JAPWTK010000574.1:0-65000 GCA_029963805.1 Aromia moschata
AATAACAACAATTTTGGTGTTAATATTCAACGTGATTAAAAAATATCATAAGAAAATCTTACCTTGTTCTCTTAACAAGCAAACTACGCCAGAAATACCACAGAAGGTTTTGGGATGGATGTGATTTACTTGGATAAAGTTAAAGCGCGTAATTTGAATTAAATATCTAGCTTATGCGAAATATCAAAGTCACCCCTTAAAATCAATTTCACCCCACCTTACGGTATTGATCTGTACACCACCTAATGGGACGTCCCTGTAATGCTTGCATTACTTACCAATATGTTTTAGTTACCTCTACTTTTTTAATACTTATTTTCTAATGTTTAAGTTTAATAAACTATTTTGGTTTTACATAATTTTTTCGTATTTTTCAATTCGTAGTTTTTTACAACTTCGTTCTTTACACTTTATTTCATTTCCAATTTTTTCTTTAATATTTTGTGATTAGTCAATCCTTTCCGATATTCCGATTTCCGATATTATAATTACCGATAACACCGAACATAAACTAGTTTATGTTCGGTGCCTGACAAGAGAGTTAAACTGGAGCAAGGAGTTAAACCTCATCGCTCTTGCTGCTCTTGGGGTTTTACTCCTTTATCGAAGGTGAAACAACAAGAGCTGCGTGAGGTTTAGATCCTCGTGTAGTCGCTCGCTCAAAGGAGTTAAACTATATAAGAGTTAAAGGTTTCGACTCGGTAGATGGATTCAATCATTAGAGGATTTAATCGTTGAGGAGCGTTTGCTCGCTACTCGGACATCTCGTGCTTGCTCATAGAGTAAAATATGTTTTGATTAAGCAGTTAAACTTAAGAGCAACTCGCTCAGGATTTAATCATAAGCCCTGGTTAAAAGGCAACCATTTTCTATTAGAGAAGTGTGGAGTTATTTTTACATTAGAGTTTGTTAACATGCATATTCATTCTATTAAGTTAAAGTATTAACACGGAAAATTAACACTTTTTTTTTTCAAATAAAATATCCTATTGTGTGGAACATTTAAAAAAAGTATTTGAAATTAAAAAAAAAATCATAACAATGGGTTCACATCATTGCAGGCCATGATAGCAGAAAGGATGGGTCACGAAGAGGCAATGGATCTCTTTAGGCACAGTACTCAGTTGAGTCAACAGCAACAGGGTGGGTTAGGCTACGGCTACTGGGTATGTCGGACATTGTTAGAATCTCCCCCCGACGCTGTCATCTATTCCATTCACAATATGCACGCTATTCCCGTGGCTTGTGATGCTTTGACTTGGTACACAGGTAAGTGGGATGCAGTTGAAGTAAAAACGTGAGATAATTTTATCGAGTAATATTTTATTTGTAATCCATTTTTGCTTTATATGCATGCAAATTTTTGGTTTAAATGTGTTTATCTGTTTTCTTACAAATGCCTTCTTTGCTACAAACCTTATTTATTAATGCCAAATAAAAATATTGGCATTTTTGTTTTAAACTTATTTCTGAAATAAGTTTACTGTTTTAAGAAATAGTTTATATAATTTGGAAAATATGGATTTAAAATGGCCTATATATTTGTACAGTCTTGTCAGATGCATGTTTTGTTCATTTATGAATTTTTTATTTGATGAGTTTTTGATGCTTCAACATTTATATTCAGCCTAAGGAATCTTGTCCACTATTTAAAACAGAATTGTAATGAATAAAGTGCAGAATTAAAATAAAATATAACATAATGTGTTTGTATCACTAACTAATGATTTATTAATGTGAAAAATGAATGTCCTATAATTATTAGAACAAGATGTAAACAATTTAAGAACTGTTTGCAACAAGTACTGTAGTTTGTAATCGTTATTTTCTTGACATTTCTATTTTCAATTTATTTATTTATTCACGTGTAACCTCCTGAATAAATAAATATAGTATATTAAATAAATAAATAAATAAATAAATACATATTGGTACTTTAGTATATTTATAATGTGGCAGGTTTAAAATAATAACTCACTTTAAATAAATAAATAAATAAATAAATAATTTAATAAATAAATATACATAAATTATTACTTAAGTAGGCATTTCTGCATAGTCTGGATATAGTCTGTCACATTCATTTAATGAAGATATGATGTGTTTCGTTTTATATCTTGAATAATTCTCATCACTGAAAAAGTAGATAAAAACAGGTATACAGGTTTTCTGAGTAGCTAAATGATATATATAGCAGAAAAACATAATGGTGGTATACGAAAATTCCTTCTGAGTGCCACGGTGATTGTTTTATTTTTCACCACCTCATTTTATTTATAACTGGCTAAAGGAAATTGTGATCTGGAAAAAGTGTTATATTTCTACCATCTGAGACTAGAATGGATGTATAAAACAAACTGCAAGAAGCCAGGTGTTGCGACTTCAAACATTTTTTTTCGTGAAATGTACCAGCTGTGTGACATTAATGGAAAGGTGTATTTTTCAAATACCATTTTTTAATGATTTCATTTATTGTGTATATATATATTTTCATATAATATTTCATTTATTTAAATAGTTGTTACCCAATACTTGTGATTTGTATTACATTCTTATGTTTATTTGTATATTTACCAGTAGGCCACATTGTACAATGAAAAGGTGAAAAAAAGATCATAAACCGTAACAGTGTATTATATTTTTATTGATTGTTACTCAAAATTGAGTTAGAAACAAAATGTGGGTAATTCTGCATAGTGTCTGATAATGGGGAATTTATGTAATTGGTTATAAATTGTATTGTAAATTGTATTATTGGGACACTATTAAGGATTTTCTGCATTCTGTTTCTACATTAATTTTGGGTAATAATCATTGAAAATATAATATTTTCTATGGTTTATGATTGTTTTTTACCGCTTCGTTGAAATATATGCCTACTGTTAAATATTTTGCAATATAGACATAGTATAAATCACATGTAATTGGTTCATAATGTTTTCACAAATCAAAATATTAAAAAAAATATCTGGAAAATAAACTTCCAAATTAGGAGACTTTTTCAACAATGCCATAAGACTGGTATATCCCTGGAAAAAAATGTTCGAAGTGGCATTGTGCGGTTTTCCCCCCTTTTTCGTATAAAAAATAGTTTTTTTTTTTTTTTTTTTTTTGGGGGGGAAATATTTTTTCGTGGTTTTTTTTTTTTTTTTTTTTTTTTTTTTTTTTTTTTTTTTTTTTTTTTTTTTTTTTTTTTTTTTTTTTTTTTTTTTTTTTTGTGGGGGGGGGGGGTTTTTTTTTTTTTTTTGTTTTTTTTTTGGGGTTTTTTTTTTTTTTTTTTTTTTTTTTTTTTTTTTTTTTTTTTTTTTTTTTTTTTTTTTTTTTTTTTTTTTTTTTTTTTTTTTCCCCCCCTTTTTTTTTTTTTTTTTTTTTTTTTTTTTTTTTTTTTTTTTGTTTTGTTTTTTTTTTTTTTTTATTTTATTTTTTTTTTATACACATTTTATACACACCACATAGCAACATAAAGTATTTTGCAGATTTTTCTTTTTTAGCCGTTTATGAATAAAATGTATGGATGTAAAATGGTCAAGATGAAATAATCATGTACACATTATCTCTACCCTTATCATATTTACAGTTTTGAAAAAAAAAAATACCTCTCAGAATGAATTTTAAAACCTCAAAACTTAATTAACAGTACTTACCTCAGCAGTTTAAAAGCACTCCTCAGTATTATACTTTCTTTGGCAATAAAATCCGCCTTGCACACAAATTGTCTTTTGCATTGTTCAGACTTTACGTTCATGTCATCAAAAACCATGTCCGTGATGTTTAATCTGAAACAGCAATAATAATTTCACAAATTTCTCATATATGTATATAAATTTTCTGGACCCCTTAAATATGTAAACTATATAAATCCTTTTGGATTTATCTCAATTACCTGAAAACCCATGGTGGGCGTTTCCCACATTCACACTTCTGACTAGAGGCTCTTATAGACATAGAGTCCCACAATGTTAACAGATAGCTAAATTGTAGCTGCGATTCTGGTTAGCGATAATATTATTGGATAGTGACTTTCGAGACGTAATGTTACATAATATAGGCTACGCCCATTTTCGAGAATATTCATAACAATTGGTTCACTTGTACAATTGTACAAGTTCACCATACATTTTGCATGGTGAAGATGTATGGTAATATGAATATGGTAAAATGTATAGTGAATATCGTAAAACATTTTAAATGTGTTTTTATTTTATCTAAATATTGTTTAAATTGTCCCATTGTCTAAATTTTCGATTATACGAAATGACTCTAGTATCACTCATTTTTGATAATCAGGGATATAAATTTATACGGATCAAAATATACATACTTGTTTATCATTCCGAGAAACGTATTGAAATGTTTATAGAGACTGTTGTCCTCCTGGTTGCTCCTTCCGTAGCCTTGAGTTTGTCCGTAGCCTTGAGTTTGTCCGTAACCTTGAGGTTGCCCGTAAGCTTGACCTGGCATCTGACCGTTGTACATTTGACCAGGTCCGGCGCTAACTGCTCCACCGGGACCTGTGATTTGCGCATTCGGAGGTGGTTGGTCCAGCGAGAACCCTGGCGGGAAAGATTCGTGGACCGAATTGCCCCGGTAAAATAAGACTTGTCAAAAGGTGCGCCAGATGCAGGGAAAGAGCTAGCTCCCGGGAAATCATAAGAAGGTCCTTGTGGATTCATATAGATTATTTTTTCGTGGTGATCGTCATGGTCGTGATGATAATATTGTTCTGTAGAAAAATGTGTCAATTATATGCGGTATACCAGGTGATCCTCGAGGTAGCTCACCCTCATAATTTTTTTTTGTTTCAGAGATAAAATAATTACATTTTAGAATTGTATATTAGACATACATCTGCACATATTGATATAGTTGGAAATTTTTATTTACTTCTGGTTTGACCGGAAATGGAGGATCCATTGGTGGAACCATTTCCGGTCACTTCTGAATATTTACTTGTTTCAATTTAAAATGTCATTCTGAGCAAAAATTGACAAACATATACCCACAGTTGTCAATTTTTTACACATAATGCCATTTATGGTTTAATTTACATCTCTTGATATAGAGTGCTTAGAGTTTATTAAAACGTTTCAGTTTGAGTCAAGTAGACGTTGAAAAAGTAATTTATTGTCTTTGGTTAATGCTAAGCTTGTCAAAAAGCTCTGTTTGAATAATCTTATGAGACACAGTATTCCCATTTAATAAAATAAAATATTGTGACATTTGTAAAAGTGACATTTGTGACAGCTGACATTTATTAAGTTTTATAGTTTACATATTAATGGTGGGTTCATGCAGAAATTTTTAGTAATAAGAATAAGAATAGTAATAAGAATAAAAGTTAAACCTTCGTTTTATAATGACCCAGTTCATGCAGTAAATATAATTTTTATTAATAATTTTAAAAATAAGGATTTACTGCATGAACTGGGTCATTATAAAACGAAGGTTTAACTTTGTTCTTATTACTATTCTTATTCTTATTACTAAAAATATCTGCATGAACCCACCTTTAGTTTAAAAGAATTTTCTAGAACATGTAAAATTTATAAATACTGGTGTTGCTAGGATTTAGTTAGTTGTGATCTGAATGTTACACAGTTAAGATCGGAGAGTTGTAGAGTTTTAATAAAAGTGTTTTAATTGAAGAAGCGAGTTATTTGAAGAGAAATTCGTAACAATATAAAACGCGAAAAATTGCTCATCGCAGTATTTACACTTCAAAAATGAAAACTGTTTGCAAATTAATTTTTCAACATCAACTTAATTGAAACTGAAACATTTTAATAAATTCTAAGTACTGTAGATCAAAAGATGAAAATCATAAAAATAAATGACAATATGCTTTAAAAAGTGACAAATGACAAAATCATTGTGCGTGCTCAGAATGACATTTTATATCAAAACAAGTAAAAAAGAACATGCCATGCAATTAAATATTCGGAAATTGGGGTCATTTTTGGTTATTGAACTGAAAGTGCATAAAAAGTTACTAGTATGTCAATAAATGCAGATTTACGTCTAATATCCATTTACAAAAATTTATTTTATTTCTGAAAACAAAAATATTAAGGGGGTGAGCCACTTTTAGAGAATCACCCAGTATTTTTTTAATATTTTTAACTCACTTTTCATGTATTCTGCGAATTTGAATAAGGCAAATATTTTTCCGGCAACCACTCCAATTGTGAATATGGTACCTAATATAAAGATAATTTTGAACTTCAGGGCTAGAAATGCCAAATAGTGGAATCCGTGCCCTGAAAGTGAAAAAAGTACAATAGTCGGTTTTGTCAAATTTGTCTAAAAACAAATATTTTTTTTATTGGTGTGGTTTTTGGTCGTTTGACAGTTTTCATCCAGAAAAAACCTGAGCGAAAATAAAAAAAGAAATGAGAATTTGCAAATCCTTAAAAAAGAATTTATAAGTTTTATTATGGTAAAACTGTGATTAATTTTTTTTACTATGAGGGTATGAAATGTTGAGTTTACTGTCAGAATTCTAGACATATAGCAAAATCAACAGGCTATTCAAAATAGAGGGTCAAACCTGAACAACTTTGTCCTTTATTAAGGGGGTAATCCTGGTGTAGCGACTTCAAAAAATCGATTTTTTTTTATTTGTCTTAATTGATAGTATACCACTTGTAGAATATGCTCTCAAAGCCCCAAGTATCAATTTGTATTTTAGCGGATAAAAATGAGTGGGAGAAGTATGTATGCCCGAGTGCACTCTAAGTAAAACTAGAAAGGGAGCCATGCAACGGCTTTTACTATTATACTCAGTCAGCTAGTGTTTGTAAGGGCATTGTATACATTCAATCTACAGTATATACACTTTCTAAACGTATTTTCAAGTCAGCTGTCAAATTATGTTCTATCTACTTTTTTTTCCTGTTCGGAAACTTTAAATGCATTTTTCTCAAAACCATGTTTTTGAAACGCGTGTGCAAGATATCTCCAAATTTTACAGATGGATTCATATGATTTTTTTTTTAAATGAAACGTTATTTAGTTTGCCACTTGATGAATGTATTCTTAGAAGTAAAAATTTAGTTTGTAAAAAGTTATAAACAAAAATAAGTTTAAAATTTTCGCAAAAAAATACTTTTTTTCAATCGTGTTTTTTTAAATAAAAAAAAATTAAATACCTTAATTATTCATCAACTCACTACACTCATAAACTAAAGAAAAATTTTTTTTTTTTGTTTTTTCAGATCATCCAACGAGGCTCTATGTATGTTGCACACCGCAATTTTTTTTTTGCCGCTGATGTCTTATTTATAACTTGCTTGTTTATGCATAAAATTTAATAATAAAAAAAATAATTTGAACACTTCTATGTATGCACAATAAATGTTCAAATTCGCAAAAATATATATTGAATAGTTTTTTCTAAAAAAAATCGACAAAATCGGCCTTTTTTGGTCTTCTACACCAGGATACCCCCTTAAGTCAATTACATTAAACATAACATACTGTATTGCATAATATTCTTATATTACTCTTCATACTCTTTCAAGACATGCTAGCATTATTTATCCCTAAAATATACGGTTTTTAAGTTATATCAAATTATTTATCAAAAGGGTTGGGTTAGAGCAGGCCTCTCCAACATGAGCACTCTGTGCCAGTGCTGCAGTTTGCAGTACCGGTGCCTGTCCACTGCCTTCTCACTCTTCTGCAGCACAGCCGCCTTTGCACAACAGCCAACATTGTATTCTTGCATTTAATTCCCAATGCTTGGCCGGCGCTCGGCCGGAGCGGCAATAGCACCAGAGTTGGAGAGGTCTGGGTTAGAGGATCAAATTTGAACTTTATCGGTTCTTAAATCGGTTATTTTAAATGGAACGTATGATATTTAATAATATTGTTCGCTTCCTTTTTCATCCTCTTTGTATGCAAACTCTATTCCCGATACCTAAGTTTTTGGTATGGTTTTTGAGTTAAAGCGAGGGTTACATCGGGTACAGAGTACCATGTACAATAATTTAATGTATTATAATATAATTTGATTTTTTACGGGTATGTAGGTATCAAATAAATTCAACCTATATTGTAGGTATAGTGAATACTGGTGTGTACAGAAAGAGGATGAAAAGAGGAAAAAACTATGTTACAACAGAATACAGTATGTTGTATTTAAAATTGCCGACTTAAGAAATGATAACCTTTAGATTTGATCCTCTAACCCCCTTGATAAATAATTTGATATAATTCCAAAACCGTTCATTTTAGAAATAGAAGTGGTTATTAAAATGACTTTAAATTAATGAGTAGGAACCAAATATGGCATAAAAAATATAGCATGTTATTTATGTATAATATTATAAAGTTAATATTCACTTCCAGTATCAATAGGCCACTTGAAGCACCTTGTATGTAAGTGTCTTAAGTTTGTATATCATATTTTAGTCAGTTTTAAAATACAGTAGAGCCCCAATTATCCGTGCGCGGGTTATCCGGGCTGCGGATTATCCGTGCCATGATTTCCCATTATTGAAATTGCATTTTTGAAGTTTTATCGAAATAGCGTTACCGTAAATTACTCGACGGAATCGACGAACACCGACCAAAGTGACAGACTTTTATTCAAATGCATAGGCTACCTAAAATACATATCCGTTTTATGTAAATGCAAGTTAACCTACCTATCTAGAGTTTTTATTTTTCTTACGTAGTGTAAAAGTTTACTTATGTAGAATTCTGTGTTTTATGCAATTTTATGAGATTTTTTTGTCTGTTATCTTTTAATTATGTATACATACATATGTAAGAAATAAGTGTTCGGATTATCCGTGCTTTTCAGTTTTCCGTGCCTCCTCCGGTCCCGTGGAGCACGGATAATCGGGGTTCTACTGTACTTGTTTGTACCTTAGTGTTACCCAACGTTGAGGGTTATAAACGATTAATTAAATTAGCAGAAAGTGTGAGTGCCAAAAAGTGTTTATTATTTATTTATTTATTATATACATATTTAAATGTGTAAAAAAAAATGTTAAGGTAGTTACTTCAAGTAGCGTATTCTAAAGCAACTTTTAATTCATATTTCATGATTGTCCAATTTTTAATTACTTATGAATCCTGTAATAGTATTCCAATTACTTTATAATAGGTAATGAAATCGAAGGATTTTTTTAATGTTTTAAAAAAAAATTGTACTTACAGTATAAGTGGTGATATTTGTGCTTGTGCTTGTGCTTCTTTCTATCACGAGCTTCAACGTATGTTTCGCCGTAGCAGAGAGCAACCATGGCACATAATATAATCACAGTTTTAACGGAATACATTGTCTACCTATTTGTCGCTTGTCAGTAATGAGAGTATAGACATTTTTCGTATTATTTCTTTTCTTTTATACAACGATCAAATGGGAGAGATGCACTGTTTGCCTTCTAATTAGCTCCACCTTTTCACTTTTATTTTCCTTTTCGTGGTAAAATTTTATCAAATATTTATGTTTACATTTAAGTGGGCCAAATACACGGGACTAAAAGTTTGTGCAGACAATTAGTTACTTTAATTCGTGTCAGTGGTCGTGATTTTTCAACTAAGTTCATGCATATAATTTCTCTTTTAGTACCTTTGGTATGTCTTGAAAATAAAAGTGAAATGTTTTTTTTCTTTAAAAGTAAAAATTTGTACCCACCTAATGTAGTTTTTGAAACAACTAATCAAGAAAATTGAAAGGTTTTTAACATCATTAGACATATTAGACCTTATTAGTGTTTAGAAGGATATGTTCAACTGTTGAACTTGCAGTTAGTCAACATTTATAAAACCTAGTACTAGGGGTAATGCAACAACACAGTAGGTAACTATTATTGTTTTATAACTCAAAATTTCGTGGTTTTATTGAGGTGAATGTAAATAAAAAAAAGTAAATGAACAAAAAATATGTTTTGTCCAGATACTCTTTGTGATTCACTAGTAGTAAGTATTTAATTTATTTGGCGTATACTGTATAAAGCCTGATCCAAATTGAGTGTACAGCACTGGTTATTCCGTTATTATTAAAGATACAAAATTGGTTAAATTAGTACACTAGTAGCTATTTTTTAATGCTAAGATAATTGAAAATTAATTGAACATCACAGTTTTAAGTTTTTGGACAATGTAATTTAGAACAGAAATAGTTGTAATAAGTTAATTTGCTAGGATAAAAAATAACGGTGATATAAGGACCTAAACATACCACTAGAAGTCGAAAACTAATGTGAAATTTGCATAATAGGCTATGGAGAAAATGTCAATAACCGTCGTCAAATGGTTAGTTTCCACAGTTTGTTCACAATACAACACAATCTAAGTTAATTTTCTGCGTTAACACTATAGTATAGAAAAATTTGGATCTCTTAACGAGGTCCTTTTCGAGTTTTCGTTGTGAACTTCCAAATGATCAAAAACTACTATTTCTATTACCTCACAAATTATATCCATATCCCTTTTACCCGCTTCTTAGCATAAGGTCTCATTAATTCGAATAAAATCAAATCAACTGAAAATTTTTGAGTGTCACAATAAGTAAGCATATACACAAGTCAAAAGTATAATCTGGGTGTCTTAACCCTTTACACATTTTCTCTAAAACGGTTTAACAGAAAAAAATGTTAAACAGACAAATTATTCTGTTTAAAAAGATGTGTTTTACCATTTAATTTTTTTATGTATATAATGTATTATTTCTTTCTCGTATAAATACGGAATAGGTGTCGTCACCCTGTATATTTTACCATTTAGAGATTCTCCTTTGATTTCTAAACAAATTTTATTAACCACGTTCTACGCTTATTGTTAACGGTTTATGAGATGTCAACAGTTTAATCTCGATTCATAATCAATTTCCATATTCTTAAATAAGACATGCCTTGTTTAAAAAATATCAAAATAACGACTGTTGTCTTCAATTCTGGGGCAGGTTGACCTGGAAATCTTTTGTAACGCTATTATGATTTTTTTCCTGTTGCGTTACTATTTCTTATCATTGCATTAATACAAAAATGTGTTACCCACGTACTTCTGCAAATATCTTATAAACCGTTAACAATAAAGAAGAAAAGGAAAAATTAAAAGATAATCTGAAAATGGAGAAATGTATCATGTATGTAAAAAAATAAAATGATTAAATACACCTTTTTAATCAGAATAACTTTTTTATTTAACATTTTTTTCTATATCAAACCGTTTCCGAGATAACGCTTGTCTAAATAGAGTTGGGACACCCGGTATATCTAATCAGACAAATAATAGAATATTAAAATTAAGTCAATTTAGAAACACATTACCATTTTAACAACAACTCAGTTTTAATTTTGACTTGTTTTAATCATAGAGTATTGTCATGAAAATATCAGTGAAAAAGGTGGGTATGACTCCTAATATTTTTTCTTCTCTACAGAGCATTTACGTCACACTAAGTACGCTTCCAACATATCACATTTATCACTGTCAAATCCATATTCATAAAGCATACGATTGACACAATTAGTGTTGTGATGTCAGCAGACTATGGATCAATTTATGTTTAACACAATTTAATGACTTAATGACTATCTTCATAAAAATATATAATATAGGGGGTGGTCCACTTAAAAAATACTTAGTTTATAAATTAAAAAATGCGAAATTTAATTGTTTTTTCAATTTTTGCATCCTAATCAGCGCTAAATAATATACTAATTTATTGTGCACACTTAATTCGGAACATACTGTATAAGCGGAAAAATTCAGCAACTATTTATAAAAACTGTTTTATTCAGTCTAAGAAGTTAACACGTTTTTTTTAAAATATTTATTAGTAGTAGAGTGGTTTTAACAGTTTTCGTTTAGTAGAGGTGTAAAATTTGTTGTCCACAATAAATTGTACAAAAAACTGTAGAATTAGAACTTGCTCTAATTTCTTGGCCAATTTTAGTGATATTTAGTGACTTTTTACATTTATTTCATTGTACCAACCTCGTAATGAGATAAGCGATTTCTCTTAGGAGCAAACCTATGATAATTCTCGTTACAAAATTGTTACAAATATTGCAAAGTGTAAACATTTAGGTAAAAATATTTAAAATGGGACAATTTATTGAAAAATAAATTCCACAATTTATTGTGCAATAATTGGTATGTGTAAAGCAGTTTTAACAATTTATTGGCCAATTTCAACACTGACAACTCTCAATGACTAAAATGTAAGAGATCATCCTTTGTCCCTAAAGAGAAATCACATCTCATTACAAGGTTGGTACAATGAAATAAATGTAAAAAGTTACTAAATGTCACTAAAATTGGACAAGAAATTAGAGCAAGGTCTAATTCTACAATTTATTGTGGACAATAAATTGGACATAATTTCTGTTTTATAAGATTCATATAAATTGAAGGTCAACTTGTAGGTACAATTTATTGTGAGAAAAATTATTTTGTGTAAAACAGTCATAAGGATATTTCACATAGGAAATTTTAGGTTATGTTATTTCCATAATTGAACCTTCATCCACAGAAAAAAGAAAGATATGATTAAACATTTTTACAAAAATATTTGAACAAAACTAAATTTATACGCAATGGCTGTTTTATACTCACCAATTTTTCTCATAATAAATTGTACAAGTTGACCTTTAATTTATTTGAATGTGTGTAAAACAGAAATTGCGTCCAATGTATTGTCCACAATGAGTTGTACAATAAATTGTAGAATTAGAACTTGCTCTAATTTCTTGGCCAATTTTAGGGATGTTTAGTAACTTTTTACATTTATTTCAGTGTACCCACCTCATAATGACAATCAATTTCTCTTAGGGACAAAGCTATGATAACTCATAGGTTTTAGTCATTGAGAGTTGGCAATGTTGAAATTGGCCAATAAATTGTTACAAATATTGCAAAGTGTAAACAATTTTAAAAAATACCTTAAATATTACAATTTATGGAAAAATAAATTCTACAATTTATCATGCAATAAATTGGTGTACATAAAGTGTAAAACAGTCTTAAGAAACTTTATACACAAATTTAATCATATCTTAAAAACATCTTTTTGTTAACAAGTTTCAGATTTTCCTTGCAGAATTTGTAGGAAAATTACTCCAGAAAGGAAAAATTTCCTTTTTGGTGTTTTATTATTTTCCGATATTTACCTTTTTAAGTAAAATACCTAATAGGTAATTCACCAGTTGCTCGCCTCTACTGTTTACTTCACCTGGAAGCATAACTTATATATCATAGCATTAAAAACAAAAAATTGGAAAGTTTTATAACCCAAGAAAATGTTTATTTGATTTTAGAGAAGAATTCCGGACGATGGCTGTGCGTGGAATATGTTAGGAATTTTAAGAGAACGAATGGGACTAAAAGAAGGGACCTTACAGGCGTATAAAAATGCTTACAGGCTATCAGATAAAAAATATCGCGACTTGGCCAGAGTTAATTATGGTCGTCAACTAGCCAAACTGGGAAAATGTTCACAGGCTATAGATATGCTTCAGGAAGTACAAGAAGCCACTTTTAATAGTGGAAGTGCATTGGCACTAGCTTTATTTAAAGGTATAATTTAAATCTGCTATATCTGGATTATACAGGGATTAGTTGTGTATTCTGCGTTTTTTATTTTATAATAATTAAAATGTTTCAGAGGTGAATAACACACCAATTCTGAGTGTAAATGAATGAGCGAATGTCAATATTTCAGCTTTTAACCCGGCTTCAGTATGGTGGGAAATTGTCACAAGAATGGTATCGTGGAGTATTAAATACCCTATAACTTTTTAAATTTAGTTGATAGTTAAACTATTTTAAATGACAGAATTTAACCTTTTATAAACTTTTTCTTGTTGTAGAGTCTTAAATAACAATTGCGTTAAAGACAGTAAATACAAAGACATGAAGAACATTAGGCTACTCTACTCAATAGTACTTTATTTAACAAAAACTTGATAAAACACAGCTGATATAACAAATAAAAAGCAAGTTAACCAAAAGGTAAACATTCGAAATATTTTAACTGTAATAAAATATATAACTCATTTTACATAATTATTAAAAACTTGATCTAAATGTTCCATGAACACAATTCATGGTGTTCACATTCACATTCACATCATTCACAAAATCTATAAGTCAGATGTAACTTTTTATCTTTTGATCTAGGACATTATAACATATTCTGGTCCTTTTCTTTTTTTTGGTCATAGTTGCTTGCATATAACAGTAATTATTATATATTCTTAACATTGAGTTTCTCATATAAGATTTTATCACGTATATACATTTTTTATTTTTTTTAGTTTATATAATCCATACATGTATTTGTAAGTCAAATGACTCAATAATTATTTTTTGTTGTCTCGCAAGAAAACTATGAACATTTTAAATAACAGCCCAGTATTTACCTCAAAAACTTTTTTCAAATTGATAACACTTTGGTATAATGAGGTGTGTATATAGTACCTCAAAGCACGTTATAAATAATATTTATACATGCGTAACATTCAACTGTGGCATGCAATGTGACAATTTGCATAAGGTTTAACTTAAACGCACACATAAGTACCCTGCCTGTATTGGATGTTCCAGAAATTTCCCTGTTTTAAGTCTGGGGTATGTGATACATCCCACCATACCAATGAAGAGTTTCATTTGTCCTGAAAGGGTTATTAGAAAGTCTTTTGACAATAATTTGTTTTGATTCACGGTTATTTGTTGCTGATGATTTGCTTGATAGATTAGAGTAGTTACAGTTGTTTCAGATGTATTTTTTGCATCTCGTTTTATTCAATGTAGTTTTTGTGGTATGTATCCCATATAATTTCTAGATAAGCAGTACGAACAGTCCTACAATTCATACGAACAAGCTTTACATTGGTTAACCGAAGAACAGGGCAAACAGTCTGACTTACTGGTAGCTCTAGCATCGATGGCATACATGTTTCAAGGAGTAGATGCCGCGAAAACTCTGCTCTTCCAGAGGTACAGTCGTAGAGCATATACCGATTGCGTCACGATACTAGGAATATTACAGAATCAAGGGAGATAGTTAAGGAAACTCTCAGATCAAATATGAGAGTAAGAGGTGAACCAGTTATGAGCGAGGTTGAAGGCCCACAGCCTAGTCTCGATTGAAATAAACTTTTTATTCTGTTTAGAAAATTTTTATTCTGCGTTATTGTAAGTGTTTCATAAAGATAATGTATCCCTAAAAAAAGCAAAAATAGATATTTAGCATGTTGCCAGAAAGGTTCAAATATTTGAATGTTGGTCTTCTGTCAATGACCGAAATTGAAGGCTTTTGTAATGAAGAATTTTGTTCCGCAACTTGTTGGTCACTGTTGCCACATCAACATATTAAATTCCTATTAGCTATTTTAAATTTATGAAAAATCGTTTCACAGCCTTGAAAATTAAATTAGCTTGGATTAATTGATGATTCGTCTACGTTTTTCTAATTATGGCGTGTTTAACCATCCTTGTTTTAAAATAATCATTCAATTGTTTTCACTGATGGCAGTGTACATCACCATCATGATTCATTGCTAATTTTCATTGATTTATACTGATTATTGCAGAAACGTGCTTCATATTTTTGCCATATCTTACCACTAAAGTCACTTTTGTTCCTAGACTTTTCTGTTAAATACCACGATCAGCAAAATAGTTTAAAACATTCGTAAGTTAAAGGTCTATCATTCAGAGTAACAGTTGATCTGGCAATATTGAGTAGTAGACTTACGTTATGGTGGGACCTGGGCTCTGTGGTGGTAAATATACCTCATTTTGACATAAAGATATGATATTCCTAGTGGTTTGGCGCAGCCTGTATGTGACCCTGAATGAACATACCAACTATAGAGTCTAAAACAAATTTATGGCACAGATAGATTTAAAGAAAACTTATTGTGTTTTTGTATATCCTTTCGTCGAATATGTTTTCTAGAATTGGGATCAAGTTCGAGCGAATAAGCATATTTTTGTCCAAGAAAATCCATTACAAAGTTAAAAAAATAATTTTGTGGACTCTAAGGTCTAACTCTTTCATCCTGTGAGATTAGTAGTCACAAAAAAGTTAATCTTAACTATTGATCATGAGAGTTGTTGAGAATATCCACACGTTATTTTTATTTACTTCCAGTGTTTTCATTTTTATTTTCTTTTAGTATTCAGTTAAAACCCCCCTTCACCATGGAGTTTGTATGCGACTTTGTCGCTAGGATTACTCCACAGTGATATGAAATTAGCCAGATTGGTCCTCAACGAATTGGTATCATTTAAGGATAGAAAAGACTGTTTAAAGCATTATGCTCTTCTCCTATCTTACGTGTACCTGCTACAAGTTAGTATCTGTATTTGTCTTACTTGTGCATATATTATGACAAACTATAAAAACCAAATTTGTTTATATTTTTTTTATGATACATCGGCACAATCTATTATTTTAGAATATCTCTTTTTTTTTTTTCAAAGGGCGAACATAATAAAGCCGTAATAGAAGTCAGTAAACTTATACACCGTCATCCCGATGATCCAGCTGTTTGGCTCACTCTGTCTCTATTACTTTTAAGGGCTAAACAGGAAAATAGGCCTATAACGACAGCCGCTAAGTGTGCTCAGATCGCGATGGTCTTTGGGCAAACTAATATGGATGTAACAAAGGTAAAATTTATTTTAAGAAGTCATTAAATATTATTTTTTTTATATGTGTATGTACCTACCATATTTTAATTATATGAATTATTATTTTTTTCTAAAAACAATAATTTTGTTCACGATATTTTTTTATAGTGGCGGAAAGAATTTCATTGTCTTAATTTCACAGGTTTTGTGCTTGGTAGCGTTGGCTTCTTCCTACGCGGGCCACGATAAACGTGCCATAATATCTGCCCAAAAGGCAGTTCACTGTTACCCGAATGTTGCTGAAAGTTGGGCAGTTTTATCATCGGCACTCTTAAATTTAAAGGATAAGACTCTGCCTAAAGGTTTAATACAATCAATGTTACAACATATAGAAGATTTAAATCCTTCTAACTTATTGTTAGAGTGGTCAAAAAAAGTAATTTGTTGACATGATGTCTCCTATATTTAATTTACATTTTGTAATTTGAATAATTAATATTATTTGTGTTGCTAATTATTTGTAGTTGTATTGGTATTAATTATTATAGGAATCATAATGCCTAAATGATAATAAACCCGAGAAAAACTATATTGTTTTTTTTAACAGCATGTGAGACGTAAATTTTTAAATTGTGACAATTATAATTTTGCTTCAAAATTTTATACAATATGTTTTCTGTGTATCTACATTTAGCAGTTTGTGGTTGTTTGTTATTTAATCTAATTTATACACTCTTAGTTAACACTTCAAGTAAACACTTTAATTAGATTTCATGTGCTTCAGTAATCTTGTCACAATAACGGATCGTTCTACAAGGTTACCTTTATGTTTTTTTTTTGAAGGTAAGTTTAATTTTCCAGCAATTCATCACTAATCAGTGCTAAACCTATTATAACAAATGTATTTAAAAATGCTTCAAGACAAATTTGCCCTAGTGTTCAGTTTTCTTCTGTTAATTTGTTTAAAATGTGTTGTCTCACAAAGCTGCAGAGAATCTTCACAAACGGTAAGTATATTATTATTTTTATAAATCCATAATGGTGTGACTTTTTGACAGTAGGACATGTAGCTATTGTTAGAAAAAGAAAATCTTATTTATTTCATATTAAATCTTACCTTCTGATCCTCATACCATATATCGATTTTTCTAGTTAAGGCAAGAAGAAATAAAAAACACTAACATAAATAGTTAAAAAAGTTAAATATCACATTGAATTCAATTATTAGGTACCTAACACTTTTTCTAATATTCGTTATAATGTCCTCTCATTGAAGAACAGAAGTCTTGAGCCAAAAAACATACATAACACAGCTCCACAAGATAAAATAAAAAAAATACCTCAGGGGTCTGAGTGTGTTTTTGGAGTCGCTGAATCCGAATTCGATGTCTTTTTAACTCCATGTCATAAGGATTTTTCATAACCTCAAAAAAACTGCTTAATAATGAAATGTCTCGATAACTCTAGCTCTATAACTCCATGAAAATTGAAAACCATAAAAAATAAAACCCCACACACCTTAATCCTTCAACATCTTTCCCCCACAAGGCCACAACCCCATAACCTAATAACCCTATAACCCCGTAACCCAGAAAATGAGTAAAAACGACACTTGTGAGTGTCTTAGCCCTGACGCTTCGTGTCTATGAGCTAGATGATTAACCTAAAACTACATTTCTATCGATTCTACAACACCTTAACCCCATAACCTATTAATCCTATACCATAACCTAATAACTCAATAACCACATAACCCAAAAAATTAGTGATAACGACGTTTGTAAGCATTACAGCCCTGACGCTCGTTGTCTGCGGCCTGATGAAGGAATTTATTTGTTGCTGCGAATTCAAATTTTATATTTGTGGTGCCTACATTTTGCCACATAACCCAAATTTTTTGGGTTATGTGGTTATTGGGTTATTATGTTATGGTATAGGATTAATAGGTTATGGGGTTAAGTGTTGTAGAATCGATAGAAATGTAGTTTTAGGTCTCAATTACTACATCTAGCTCGTAGACACGAAGCGTCAGGGCTAAGACACTCACAAGTGTCGTTTTTACTCATTTTCTGGGTTACGGGGTTATAGGGTTATTAGGTTATGGGGTTGTGGCGTTGTGGGGGAAAGATGTTGAAGGATTAATGGTGGGTTCATGCAGAAATTTTTAGTAATAAGAATAAGAATAGTAATAAGAAAAAAATAAAAATATTTTTAGTAATAATTTTAAAAATAAGGATTTACTGCATGAACTGGGTCATTATAAAACGAAGGTTTAACTTTTGTTCTTATTACTATTCTTATTCTTATTACTAAAAATATCTGCATGAACCCACCTTAAGGTGTGTGGGGTTTTATTTTTTATGGTTTTCAATTTTCATGGAGTTATAGAGCTAGAGTTATCGAGACATATCATTATTAAGCAGTTTTTTTTGAGGTTATGAAAAATCCCTATGACATGGAGTTAAATAGACATCGGATTCGGATTCAGCGTCCCCAAAAATATATAGTACACCTACTCAGACCCTGGAGGTATTTTTTTTATTTTTTTTTTGTGGAGCTGTGGAATGCTAAAGTACATCTAAATTCAACGTTTTCTACCGTAAGTATGCATATTTGCATATTCACAATAAGTGAAATGAAAATTAATTGTTCTTGTTCATTTGCAGAATGCAAGGCTGCTGTCAAATAAGCCACAGCACAAATGTGACTGCAAGTGACAGACGCCTACTATGTAAACTTTTAGTGTGTTTGTCTCGGGTAATAATGAGGTGACCTCTTTTAACTTTTTTTACGGGAAAACGACAGGCTTCTCGACAAAATATCTAGAGAAAAAAGTTTCAAAATCGAATTTTCTTTATAAAAATAATTGAGCCACAAATGGTATAATGACCAGAATTTTTTTCTCGCCAAAAATATGTACAGGGTTTTCGAAAAATAACTTTTACGTTTTCTGGATTTTATTCATATTCTCACCAAATAAGGGAATTGTTTGCCCAAATTTATGCTCAAAATTTCATCTTCTTACCTGGGCCCATAAAAAAAATTAGAAATGAATATGTTTCGCCTGGGGGATACCTAAAGAGGGTCATAACTCCAAAGGGGAAGCATTTGCGGGGGGTATGTTTATAAAGACTTTTAATATTATTTTTATATGTACTATCACCTCCTGAAGTTTGTGACATACTTTCCGGGACACCCTGTATATATTGTTTGTTTTATAAACATGCTGAAGAGTTGATATACATTCCTTTTATAGTTATATTGATATTTAAATTGAATCTACTGCTATATAGGGTGATCCAAAAACATGGGGCCAAAAATTAATGACGGGCACTGCATCAGAATTTTTTTTTTTAGGTTAAACGTTTGGATTGGGTAAAATATCACTAAAGACTTTTAAAATCTGTTTGGTATCGACAGTCATTCGACACAGTTCTAAATATCGACGCTATGCTCTACGTCTATTAAAATTTTCTTGTATGCACATTTTCTTCTATGTATGTATGTACAGTTGGCGCCATCCAAATGTGAACGGTTTTTGGTAGTCATGAAAATTATGTCTAAATTTTATCGTAGTAAATCGCACTTTGTTCAGTAGCGTATCAGAAAGGTAGATAATTTAGTATATACAATGGCAGATATATTACGAGTACTTTGATCATTTTATATTAGAATAATGCCATGAGTAGAAGAATTACATGAGTAGTATTATAATAACTATATCATAACTAATAATAATATATAAAGGTTAACTCTAATATTACTCACATACTAGTATAATTTTAAAAAAATATTAACAAGGTAAAAATGAAGGAAACGATTTTCTATTCTTTAAAACGTTAACAAAAGAAAAAAGTTTATCTAATACTAAAGTAGATTTATTTCTTATTTTATTGCACAGTCTTTTGACGCTACAATATTCTCTAATCTTCTTGGCATGGAAGCGATTAACGTTCTCATATCATATGAGTCCACCAGCTCTTCCCAAGCATTTTCAATACTTTCCCAGATTTGGTCGCAGTTTGTCGGCCTAAAGTCTATTTTATATATTTTACTAAATATATAAATATTTTACTAAGAAACCCCACACGTTTTCAATGGGGTTCAAATCCGCCTTGGCCGACTTTTTGCCGGCCAAGGCAAAACATTGATGTTGTGGTTATTTATCCATTCTCTTACTAGTCGTCCAGTATGAATTGGAGAATTATATCCTGTAACGAAAGTGTAGTTATTATATTTTAAAGTAAGTAAAATTTCTCACATGCTGAATACAAAATTTTCAGGAATAACTTGTCTCACTGATGGTAGCATCACGTTCTCCAAAATATTTGTATAGTGTGCGGATGTTAATCGGCCATCAATTTGCCAGCACACTCCAGGATCGTGAACGCTTATCCACGCCCAAACATTGACCGAAAAGCGGCCACTATTGGTAGTACTCAAGGTGTAATTCTCTTCAAATCTTGTATTCCTGGATCGATAAACAGGTAGTCTTCCATTTTTGGAAGATTGGAACGTCTTCTCGTCGGAAAACATGACATTGTTCCAAAATTCATTTCCTTGTAAAAATTCATTTGCAAACTTGACTCGCCTCTGTTTGTGCTCTTCGGTTAGAAACATTTTGTGAGCAGCAACGCAATTCTTAAAGCCGCATTGTTTTAGACGCCTTTGTGTTGTTCTGAGAGACCTTGGAAATAATGTTTCTTCTCGAGCCTTCACAGCGGTTTCGAATGGATTAATGACTGATAAATTCGACCAGAGTATTATCTGCATTCTCAGTGGAGACGTGGAGACCTTTCCTATACCTTGTCTGATAGTCCTTTGTAGTCGCTGTTCTCCTTGCCAGCGTTTTTTAATGTAAAATATGCAACTTTTACTTAAACATTTAATTCAGCAGCCACTTCAGTCAACGACCAGTTTTTTTCTAATTTAGCTATAGCCCTTGCTCTTTGCGCTTCACTTAAATGCCTTGGCATGTTTAAAGTTGCGATGTATGACATTATTGTCAATTATTAATATTTTGATATGGCATTACAGTCGACACAGAACGGCGATTATATATTTGACACATGTCATTGCATTTTCGGCGACTATGATATAAAGTTTAAATTACACCATACAATTTTGCCGTTCACATTTGGATGGCGCCAACTGTACATGTCTCTTCTTGTATGAGCATATCATGTTTCCGCATTTCTTCATTAGAAAATAAGTTTGAAAATGTGTACCGTGTTTCAGATTAACACCTCTGCAAATTTAAGAAGGATGTGGAATTTCCGCAAGGCAATGTTTTTTTAGTACCTGAAGATCATTTGAAACTTTTCTCGCCATTTATTGGTGTGATAAAAGCTTGGCCTACTACGATTTTTTGAAGGGGTATTTTTTTTCAGAGAGTGGTATAAGACTTTATTTATAGATTAAAAAAATAATATTACCAGGCCATTTAAACCCATTAAAACGCGCAGGTGCTGAGTTTTTTTTTTATTGGGTGCCAATCTTTGATTCCTCATTTTTGTTTAACGATTAGTTTTCAATGTTAATAATTTATTACCTACTGTAAAGTTGTTACTTTTATTAATTTTTTATATATGTATATATTTATTAATTTTACTAGGACAATACAAATTTAAAACTTGTATTTCATCTCTTTTCCTTTGTCCAATTGTTATTTATTTTTAGTTTAACGGCAAATTTTGATCTGCTTATGTATTTGTAATTCTCTAGTTTTTCAAATTTTGGCACTAAATAAAAAAACGCTCAGTAGATATTTGTCGATCAAATTTGGTACATGGGTAATTTGATGGGTTTAAAATAGCTCGGTAATAAGAAAAAACTGCCTAAAACTACTTTCTGAATAAAAAACGACCTCTACAAAACCCGTTTTGTTATACCTACCATCAATAAAATGGTAAGTTTCAAATGACCACCCTTTACGGAACTAATTAAAAAAATGGCTTGCGGAAATTCCATATCCTTATTACATTTACAGGGGTGTTAACCTGAAAAACGGGACATACTGTAGATACATAGATACCCTAAAGCGCAAGTTACACTGATTTTGTTGTACACTGGAGTCTCCAAAATTCGGCGTAGCTTGGGAACAGAATGTCTCCAGAATTTGGCTTCAAGAGGGGTACCCCACCACTGCCACTGAAAAGTCACGGCATTGGTGCTTACTGTCAAGTGAGGCTGTACTTATTTGTTGTTTTGCCGACGTGAAAAATGTACGTAGGAGTGCGCGGACCAAATTTTTAGTAATGGAGCCAAAAATTGTAAGGGTTCTATAAATACACATAAAGGATCCCATAATATAAAGAAATATCGCGTTTTTAAATATAATTCTGCTTCCTATTCAATAAACTAATGTTGCAAGAATTTCAAATAGCGCGCCGCACAGGAGCAAAGAGCTCGTGGTAATAGTGGGGATAGAAAAACGCCGAATTGCGGAGGGATTTTTCGCCAAATTGTGGAGGTAAATTAATTTTGGAGGGCCAAATTTTGGAGACTCAGAAAGCTGCAGAGAACGCCCTCTACAATCTTCATAAAACCAATGAGAACTACACTGGAACCCCTCTTAATTCACCTTCGCTTAATTCACATCCTCTCTTATTTCACCACGTTTCGCCCTGTTATGTCGCGAAACCGTCCTATATATTCTAATTATTCTAGTCGATTCTATTCCGTCCGAAATATTCTAGAGCAGGCCTATGAAACTCCCTATGCTCCCAATGTATTTTCCGTGGCTGGTTAAATTCGCTAAAAAGTGGGGAGGACCTAAATCCTCGAGATGGCGCTGCAAGGCTTATAGTCCGAAATTTCGCGGGCTACAAGGGTAGCGGAGAAGCGGACTTCTTTCCTTACAGCGCCAACTAGTGGCCGCGACAATTCCCAGCCAATTTTTTTTCGAAGTTTTATAAGCCTGTTCTAGAGGACATTCCTGTGACGAAGATATATTTAAATCAGTGCCGTTTTACAATATTTTAATATTCAGTTCTTATTAGCTTGTTAGAGAGATACCTATGTATTAAATATTTAATAATTATTATTTCGTTATTTTTTTTTTTTTTTAGTGTGATGATGACAAAGCTTGTTGTGGAGGATGTTGTCTTCAGGGATTATGTCGAGACAGTAAGCATTTTTTTCACAAAAAAAATATATAAAGTAAGCTGGTTTACAAAGTATGCATATTATCTTTTTCTGTTCTATTTACAGCTTTATTAACCTTTTTTGGCATTTTATTAACCTTTAGATGACGATCCAGTATACTGGCTCAAAGAAAAAGTTCCTCGCCTTTGTTCAAACATCATTATTTTGGGGTTTTAGGTTCGCCAAGTCAGATTTAAAAATTCAAGATGGCGGATCTAATATGGCGGACAAATCTTATATGAGGGACAAAAATTTAAAATTTGCTAAAATTTGGACTGAAAAAATTTTTAATGGGTCTGAGGTCGCTGATTACAAATTTGAAGTCAGATTTTAAAAATTCAAGATGGCGGATCCAATATGGAGGACAAAAACCTCAAATTTGCTCGAAATCGGACTGAAAACTGTACACATGGGTTTTAGAGATCACTGACTATGAAATTAAAATTTTATTTAAAATATTCAAAATGATGGACCCAATATGACGACGAAAAGTTTTTAATTCAATCAATTGTGGAATAATATCTCTATCCATTTGTTTTTTTATTATGAGTTGGGGATTGCTAATGACAAAAATGATATCAGATTTTTGGAATTCAATATGACTGATTCAGTTGGATGGATTCATAAATTGGCGCAATCAAGATACCAGTTGGTAAAAAATATATATATGAGCTATTTACTTGGGAGAGCATTGTTTTCATTCTGTTGACGAATTGAGAAATGTCCATATAAAGTGTCAAAATAAATTATAAATACCAAAATGTGTTATTATCACTTGACTATCATGTGATGAATATTTCTCATTTTTGTCACCAAAATGAGAAATATTGCAGTATTGTTACGTGATCAGCAATTTCATTCGATCTCAACAAGTGATGGTTTCCTAAATGCAGCGGAAAATTTGATAATATTGATGAAAATATGTTCTCAATTGTATATCAGTATGTATATCGTGATTATTTGTTTTTCGGTCGCCATATTGAAGCCGCCTTTTTAAATTATAAATTAGATTCCAAAGTCGGTAACGTATATGTTTTCATTATTTCTATAATTTTTATATTATAAGACGTCCTGAATCCGTTATCTTGACTCCGCCATTTTATACCCACCATTTTGAATCCACCTTATTGAATTGTAGAAGTCTGATTCACAATTATTAACTCTAAATCACTCTTCTACATATTTTCATTATTATAATCCATTTTTCGTTTCAGTAACTGTTATTTGCATCAGCCATTTTCAATTTCAAAAATCCAATAACAGATTCGTGAAGAGCGATATCAAAACTTACTGGGACAATTTTTTTCTCAAGTTAAGAAATTAAATTTTTTTCAAAGTAGAAAAATTTAACATAAGCGTTACCCTTCCGGCCGGGAACACTTTACCCATGATCAAGCTGCGATATAAGATACTTTTTTATGCATTTTCTTAGAGGGATCATAAGCCCTAAATGTCCATCATCTAAAGGTTAAAGTTATGAACAAATCCCATTCTCATTCTAATTATTTATTGAACACAGCTTCGAAATATTATGAGATGGTTTGTTTTGAAATATTAGATTCATATTATCAGTAATTCAGCCTTGAACGTGGATAGTGTCAGTGTTAACGTAGCGGCTGGTGGAAGAATATTTAAAAAAAAAAGGTGCCCCAGCAGGAGATCTTAAAAATAGCTTGCAAAATGTTTGTGATTTTTTTTCACAATTACCAAGTACATACAGGGTGTCTCTAAAAGGTCCATACAAAATCCCACCACATATTCCTGGATTCAAATTAAGTAAGACTATTTAAGGCAACTTACCTATATACCATGTTGCTCCGCTTGGCCGCTACGAGGCGCCAAAGTTCAACTTCTGAGATGGTTTTTTGCTAATAACTTCAAGACCATTGGGGTGATTTAGCTGAAATTTTGTACAATAACATAGTTTTTAGTTACGAAAGCAATGATCCTTAAATCACCACCGAAATTAATCCATTGGCGTATTTATTTAAGATTCCGTGTTTTAGACTCTCCCAAGTTTACGCTACGCTAATGAAATTAAAGACTTGTTGACATAAAATTTCGATTAATTGACTAACTTGCTACAAAAAAAGGTACTCTTGATAGAAGTCGATGGAAGAACTCTCATGGTTTAGGAGAAATTCGCATTTCAAAAAAATACGCAAAATCAATGAATTGATCTAATTAAGATAGCGTTGAAAATTAATTGTCAGTTTTCAATTATTTGTGTTGCCAAGTGTCAAATTTTTCTGCTGTGTTTTTCTTTAATTAATTACGGCTGCACAATTCAGTAATGAAGAGTATACCGATATGATATTAGTTTATGGGTTTTGTGAAGGCAATGCGCGTTTAAGTGTCAGGATGTATGGGGAACGGTTTCCAAATCGTCGTTTGCCAAACCACACGACATTTACGGCAGTCGTAAGACGTCTTCGTGAGACTGGTCGATTTGCTGCTAGAACTGCTGATTATGGAAGGAACCGTTTTGTAAGGACTGGCTGACATTGAGGGAGAAATTTTGGCTCGCGTTGAAGCAGATCCAGAACTGAGCACAAGACGAATAGGTGCGGAAATGGAAATTTCCAAAGATATTGTTCACAGGACGTTCAAGGAACAGTTACTTGACCCATATCATAAGACGCCAGTTCAAGATCTTTTAATTCAGGATACCGGATCGCGTATGATTTTTTGTCGGGCAGTGAATACGCAACGGCAGTTGAATGAAAACTTTGCCAACATGATTTTGTTCACCGACGAAGCGTGTTTTACAAGGAGGGCTATCACAAACTTCCATAATGAACACGTTTATGCAGATGAAAATCCACATGCTATCAAAGTTAGACATTTTCAACATGATCAATGTCTGGGCTGGAATTATCAGCAATTTCATAGTAGGTCCTGTTATTCTTCCACAACGATTAACAGGTGACATTTATTTGCAACACCTTCAAAATACTGTTCCCGATCTGCTGGAGGATCTGCCTTTACAACTGCTGAGGGATATGTGGTTTATGCACGATGGGGCCCCTCCACATTTTCAAATTGGAGTCCGAAACTACCTCAATCAGCAGTATCCAAACAAATGGATAGGTAAAGGAAATGATGCTTCAGTAGCTTGGCCCCCACGGTCTCCAGACTTGAATCCGTTGGATTACTTTTTTTGGGGACATCTGAAGACAATTGTTTACAAAACACCTGTAAATCATGAAGAAGAACTCTGGCAGCGCATTCAGGGTGCAGTTCATGATTTAAGGAATGACGAAGAAATTATGCGAAGTCATTTTCAATTTCCTACGTCGTGTAGATGTTTGTATGCGTGTGAATGGTGAACATTTTGAACAATTATTGCTGTAAAAATAAATCTTTAATTAATCTGTCCCCATTAAATTTGATTTTACACGAAAAATCAAATTGACATCTCTGAAGACAATGTCGGGCGATAGTCATGTGTGATTTATTTTTGAAATGTGAATTTCTCCTAAACCATGAGAGTTATCGACTTCTATCAAGAGTACCTTTTTTTGTAGCAAGTTAGTCAATTAATCGAAATTTCATGTCAACAAGTCTTTAATTTCATTTGCGTAGAAACTTGGGAGGGTCTAAAACACGGAATCTTAAATAAATACGCCAATGGATTAATTTCGGTGGTGATTTGGATCATTGCTTTCGTAACTAAAAACTATGTTATTGTACAAAATTTCAGCTAAATCGCCCCAATGGTCTTGAAGTTGTTAGCAAAAAACCATCTCAGAAGTTGAACTTTGGCGCCTCGTAGCGGCCCAGCGGAGCAACATGGTATATAGGTCAGTTGCCTTAAATAGACTTAATTTGAGCCGAGGAATATGTGGTGGGATTTTCTATGGACCTTTTAGAGACACCCTGTATAAAAACTAATGTAACATTTCAAAAACAAAATGCTGGGGTGAAATAATAATAATGTAATAATACCAATGAGTGTTGACGTAAAGCGCTTCAAAATTATTCGGTTCGACATATTTATTCTTGGATGATCTGAATATAATGTGATAAAGTTGCTCTTCTACTTCAGTATAAATTGCCTTTCCAGTTTTTCTTTTTTTTTTGTTTTTGCCATGTACATTAAGATTACTTATATAGGTAGGTAATTTTATTTTCTAGCATATAGAGACTGTCGAGATATAGATGACCCTTGTCTGGAAAAGTATTGCCCAGCAGATGAGGAATGCTATGTCTATCAACCGGAGAACTGTGGAGGCTGTGGCCCCATTGTGGACTGTCGTTCTGCTCCTCCTGCGCCAGAAGAGACGACGACGAGACCTACGAATGCGCCTGTGTCAGAAGGCAATATGCCAAATCATCAGACAGTTTTGTGTTTAGTCGCATCTGCAACTTATCTAATTTTATTACTAATCTAGATTTTACCGGATTAGTAATACTGACCTAGATTACAGGTAAAAAAAAACAATGTTGATAACCTTAAGGGATGTTAGATCTTAAGGGAACAATGTATGGATTAGGTTTCATACGTTATGTGTCTCCAAAATACATATGTGAAGGTGAAGTATTAAAATATTCTGTAACGCAAACCGGTACTATCTTAAATTAATGCTTATTTATCTTGTCAAAACACTTGTCAAAAAATCAAATGGGTATCTTAAAACATAATAACCTGCTCAAATATGTTGTTTGGACAATTATTATTTTGACAATGAACTAAAAAACTTGCTAACACACTTGCTGTACACATGCTAATTTTGAAACTTTTCCCAATTGATTCTCTAGGCAATATAAGAATGACCAAATATTTAAAATAAAAACGATTGTTCTACAATTTTGAACTAATGAAAACATTAAATATTGATTTAGATAAAACAGTATAGCTCAGTTGATGCGTAGCCTCAGAAGGGTTCAGCTTGCATTAATTAGGGCAATGATTTTTTTTTCTAGGATTGTTTGGTATAAGGTGGGACGTGTGAAACTAAGTTTTCGACCTCGAAAGTTGGGGAGGGGGGGGACGTTTTGGCAGGCGAAAAACCACGGAATTTTCGCCCTTTTTTTTAGTTTTTTGCTTATATCACTTAAACGACTTATGCTACAGAAAATTATATACGTTCAGAAATTAAAGTAGATAAAATTTCCTACAAAATACATTGGTCAAAGGTAATTGTATGTCGTGTGGTTCATATTTTACGGAAGTTTGAAAATCGACGAATTTAGATGGGTTCGTCTTTCCAAAATGAACACATCACATCAGTTGACATCACCTTCTACGAAATAACTCTTCTGGCTGTGTCCCAGAAAAATTTGTGGGTAATGAGAAAAACAAAAACAATCTAATCAAGATGTTGAAAACACACTTCGATGCGAATTGCATAAAAATGATACAGGCAGCAGAGGATGCCGATATTTTCATTGTGACAACAGTTTTGTCTCAATCTCCCAATTTCGATTCTGTATTTATAATCAGCGAAGATGTTGACGTTCTTGTGTTGCTAACTGGGATTCCTAGTTCAACCAAAACGAACTTATACATGCTGAAACCAGGAAAGAGTGGCAAACCTGGCACATTCTTCTCAACATCATCGTATAAGTATGATCCTGATTGATTCTTTTTGCTCACACCTTCTTCGGTTGTGATACAATGTCATTCCCTTTTGGACATGCCAAGACCAAAATGTGTATCCTCCTTGAAAATAACCCTGCATTAAGGAAAGCGGCATCTACTTTTTATGAGGCAACAGCATCAACGTCGACTTTCAAACTTCCGTAGAATGCGAACCACATGGCATACAATTAAATTTGCATGCAATTAATAATGCATTTTGTAGAACATTTTGTTTACTTCAATTTCGGAACGTATAAAATTTTCTGTAGCATGAGTCGTTCAGGAAAATATAGGTAGGTACGCAAAAAACTAAAAAAAATGTGAAAATTTCTTGGTTTCACCTGCCAAAAGTTCTCTCCCCCGGCTTTCTAGGTCGAAAACTTAGTTTTACATTTTCCACCTTATACCAAACAGTCCTACAACAAAAAATCATTTACCCTAATTAATGCAAGGTGGTGTTTTTATCAATTGGACTAGTATTACAATTACTAGAAACAATTTACAATATTTTAAAGACACATAGGAGAAATTTTCTTCAAAGGTGATAGATGTAGTAGAAGCTGTAATTTTATTTCTAAATTCTGGCAGTGGGAGTGGAAAACTAATTCTGTATAAATCTAAAAAATAATTTGAAAGAAATCTATAAAAATAAAAATATATTGAAATATGTAGGAATAATATACACATGTCTGGAACATTTATTATATTTGCTTATTCTACATGGACCCTGCGTTATGTTGACATTGTACTGCATTTTAACATTTTGGGTATTTTATCAACTGAAAGCTGGAGATGTTGACTTAACAATTATTTTTTTCTAGATAATTGTTAATTACGTATCTACATCCGGCAGCTCTTTATTTACATAAAATTGTTCATTTTTCCTATAAAAGTTTTATTTCTCAACAATCATCAAAATAGGATCTAACATATCTAGATCCTTGTCTGCATTGTCTTTATATATTTTATTTACTGGTGTCGAGTTTAACATCTTTCTTAGTGTTATGTGAAACATTTGCATTACCTGAAACAATATGCATAACTAGAAAAAAAAACTATAAAACGTTACTATCTTACATTTTGAAATACCTTTGACATTATCATCAATTATGTCTTTATTAGTGTTTCGTTTTAAAATAATTTTTCTGTTATCTGAAACAAAAGTTATACGTTAATTAAATATTTATGTTCTTTATGAAGCTCAATTTTTTCGATTTTAATTTTACCATTTTCATTTTTTTGCTCGGTTTCGGTATTTGTTTGCTGGTATCCGATGTTTTCGGGGATATCTTTGGTAGTGTAATAGGGAACGTTACCGCTACCTGAAATCATAATCTTATAAGATAATTGTTTCTTTCTAGGTATTGTTTATTTTCTTACAATTTGAGAAATCCATATCTGTATCTATATCGACAAAATCTGGATTTGCAAAAGTATCAGTAGATTTATTGTCTGGCTCACTTTCTAAAATAATTAATGTATGTGGATGTAATGTACATAAATCAATTTAATAAAACTAAAATATTAATAACACATAAACAGTAGTAATTTATTTAACTTACGAGGGAACATCGGCAACCCGAAAATTCAGATTTTGGTGAAACTCTAATAATTACTATAACTCTAATAACCTGCGGTTTCATTCAGATCTGAATTATCGTGTTGCCGATGTTGCCTTTTGTCGCGTCTTTTTACATTGATGACTGTGTAGTGTGAACAGCAGTGATCATTCGGTAATACGAACATCCATTACATAAACGGAAATTATGTTTTTAGTTCTTGTTCGTTTTAAATATAAACACATTACATTCATTGTTCAGTTAGTCTAGTTACATTAATATGTTGACTGGTAAGTGATGCAAAAAGTGAAGGTTTATCGCTGCAAGAGAAGTCGCAAATATTAGAAGAAACCAAAAATCTTACAGCGAAAATAATAAAAGACCGTTGGTACTTTTGTGTTTGCGATGTCGAGCTTTTACTGTATATTACTACTGTTTATGTATAAATACCCCACGCATCAAGATCTGCTTTTAACCCCTTAGGGCGGCAAATTTTCGAGGGGTGGGTTGGAGTTGGAATATCATTTTTGACGCTCAATCGGCCGTCCGCTGTGTGTTCTGCCAACTTCGAGAGTCTTTAAGTACCTAATGCCATGATATGAATTCGAGACAAAACGACATTCTACACAGCCTTCTACAGGGGTGGAACCAGAGGGGGTGAGTGGGGGATCGGTATGAGTGTGGCCTGGAAGGGTGCTTGAGTTGTTAAAGGGCGTAAGTGAGTTGTGGCACCCCACACCAGTTTATTAGGCAGCTTTAAGATCAATGGATTCGCCCAACAGAGGTTAAACCACGTAAAACCCTGTGCAAATCCAGGGTGGCTTCGGGGGTTTGGAAAGAGGTGGGACAGCGACCAAACAAACAAAACTTATTGAGGAGGTCTTAATGTGTGCCAGAATGGAGTTTTTACCCGATATCGTCCTTCTTAGTGGATCATGTAGGTCTCTGAAACTGGCTTCAAAATCTTGCGAATTTGACATGGGGTTCCTTTTTGGGGTGTGGACGGCGAATCGTATAAGTCACATCGTAGCGTCTTCGGGGTATTAAAACCAACGCTGTAGGCTACCGAAAATTAAAAACCGCAAGTCTCTAACTCGAATAGAATGCAAATGGCACTAATCTCAAATGTGTTACGCTAATTTTGACGAGCTGTTTACTTTAGTTTTTGATTTCACTATTGACATTGGTTTCCTTAAAAAATGATCGTATCTATCGTTTATTATCGTATATATCGTTTCCTTAAAAAATGATCGAGTCAGTTGTGTGATTGGAGATAAAGAAGGCAGTCTCAGTTTACTGCAATTTAACATTGTCAGTAGCAGGATAGTCATCTGCCTATCTCAACTATTGTGGAAGGACATGTTGTCCGTGCGAGACGAACACGGTATTCTGAATACCTTTGCCGGTCTATAGCATGTGATTTGTGATGACTTCTTTCATTATTTTTTTATTGGACTACAGTCCAATTAAAATAAAGACAGACTATACAGTGGGTTTTCACTGCCCTCACTGGAAGTTCACTGTACAAAAAATGTCGATGTTCTTACCATAATCTATCTTTTTAGCTGTTTTATTGGTATTTATATTTGCATCCTCCTGATGGTTCTCTGTACTTCGTTTGGTCGACTTTTGTGGGCTGACATAGATTGGAATATTTCCATTACCTAAAATTGAATTGCATATATGTATGTATAAACAAGTAAATTTATTTTATGCTTCACTTTCTTACAGTTTGAAAACTCCATATCTATGTTTTTGTCGACAAATTCTTCATTTAAACCAGTGGCAGAATTATTTTTTCTCTAAAAGATTAACATATATTTAATAAAAAAAAAAAAAACGTGAAATAGAAAAAATAAAACAATAGTGAATAGTTTTATTTATTGTTTAATTATATTTCCTGTAGTTGTTGGTTTAATTCATGATTTTTCTGTAAATGTTGAATATGTATGTATGTTAGGTGCAAAATTGGTCTAATTATTTGTTTGTAATCATACCTTCAGGATTTGTTACTAGATAGTCTGTACTTCGTTTGATTATGTTCCCTTCTATTTCCTGGCTTTCGTGGTCGGATACTTGAGTTGCAACAGTATTATTTTGTGGCAATTCGATGGTTACGTTGTTCAACTTGATCGTAGTGCTAAGCGGTTTACCTAAAATATTTAACACTTATATTTTACTTCGCGTGATAATAATAAATTACTTACCTGACAAAATTTCGGGAATTACAATGGAATCGTTAAAATTACATTTATTATTGATGCTATAAAACTGCAAAATTTCGTACTCTGGCCTGTAATAATCGTACAGCTTCACGACAGAGTCTTTTCTTGACTCCACTAATGCATGCTCGTTTATGTTGAAGGAAAAGCAAGTGAGTTGTTTGTCCAGTTTTGTGAAATACAAGTTCACTTTATTGGCCAGCTCCTCAAACATCTTAACTCCTAAAATTATAAGAACCTGTTTACCGAATGATTATTTCATTTACTTTTTAATACAAATCTCCAAAAATATTCCGTGTAGAGTAAAATTGAATCGAACACGTCAGTTTTGGTGACTCATAGGTAAAAGGTATGTTGAAAATAGATAGAATAATGAGAAAATTCTTCCTTAAGACGTTGAAGTTTGGTTTTATTCACGATTTTTGCAGTTCATAATTTGATTATGATCGGTGGAAACAGTTAAACCTTTTATTTGAGTTAACTTTTTATTGGTGTACCTATTGCTATTTTTTCAGACAGCTAACGAATGGTAGGTCATTTTACTTCTACCCTTCTCTTGAATTATTGTCTTACATTTATGTATTATTGTTTTATGTGTTTTCTTTTAAATAAATTTACCTGTCATGTAATTTTTTCTATGAGAAAACAAAACTAACATTTTTCATACATAGTACAGAAAAATATAGATACACATATACAATATTTTTGACGTGTCAATATTGAATAAAAATATATTTTCAGATTCCTTGGATATTTTACTAAAGAAATGGTACTCTTCATCAGTTTCAAAATTATGATTCATGAGATAATTTAACTTTAATCTAAACAACTGGACCATTATGTTTTATTAAAAACCATTCATTTTTTCGAAACTGATGAAGCTGAATGACTTTTCTTTAGTAAAATATTGAAAGAATACGACATTGCGACATTTTTTTTGTATCTTAAATTTGGATCTGAAAATAATTTGGATTTGAAAATAAGACTTACATATTTGTTCCTATAAACATGTTCCCTAAAATGTACTCCCTCCGAGCTATTGCATTGCAAGTGGTGCGAAAAAAATTCAATTATTTTAAACTGAGACTATAGTTACGCATCAAAAATGAAAAAATAAAAAATTTGGAAAAAAATCAAAATCAAAAATAAAAATAATTCTGGTTACTTGCTTTTTTTGATACAACTAACCGTTTTTGAGAAAAAACTGGTGAAAGGGGAACAAAGATACCAATTTGGGAAAAATTGGTAATCTCTCATTCTCACCCTAAAATAAGGTTTACGTTATTTTGAGAAAAAAATGAATAGAGCGCCTGAAGTAACAGGGCTTGCAAATTTCAGAATATTTGATGCGTTACTATAGTCATAATTCAACATAATCGATTATTTTCGCGCAAATTATTAAAACCTACACTACCTTGTTCTAAAATTATTAACACCTACAGAGCGGAATAAAAGTTATTGCCAGAAAAATTAAGGTTATTTAAAAATTCCAAAAATATACCTTGATATTTATTATCTCAGTTGGAGGGCAACCTTACGAGAAAAAATAATATGTATGAAGAACTACAGACAATTTTATATGCAATAGACAATTTTATATACAGACACCCTGAATATAAAATTTTTCTACAGTTAAATTTTTTATGTAGGTATACTAAAATATACGAGTATATAACTCTATTTTGTGCAAGGGCGTAGCCAGTAGTTATCTTTGGGGGGGGGGGGGGGGCAATGCGTTCAAACAAATAAGCTAAAAAAGGTCACTACAGCCAAGGGCAACCCCATTCCCCCGAGTATTTCGGTTTTTACTTGACCCTTTTTGGGGAGAGGCGATCGCTGCAGATGAAACAAATAAGCTAAAAAAAAAAAAGTCACTACAGGCAACGCAACCGCATTCCCCCGAGTATTTTGGTTTTTACTTGACCCTTTTGTGGGGGGGCGATCGCCCCCATCGCCCCCCCCCCCCTGGCTACGCCCTTGTATTTGTGTTTAAACTCACTTTTCAAGAAAATGAGAGTTATATTTATTTTTTTATTAAAAGAAATCAGTTCTGGAAAAGGTATTGTATAAAATTCGTGTGTATGTGTAAAGTCCCTTTTTTGACTCGTGTGATTGTCGAAATCCACCCCTTAAAATAAGGCCACTTTCCACACTTGTTGCATAAATAACTAGAAGTATTACATAATTATAAATGAGCATTACTTGAGGTACTTTCCGAATCAACAAGACTGTAGAGTGATGCCCGATCCGCCTGGTATCCAGAAGGTAACGTTACTTCCATTACAGCCATGTTGGCAGGTCCATCCGGCCCCACATAGGCCAAACAGGGTGAAACACTCCTTATCGAGCACTGGTCTATGTTTGAGACAGGCTCAACGTCCACTGCTAGTTTGAACGCCTCGCTTTTGGGGATTTGCATTAGGTAATAGGAATGGACGATCTTAAACGAAACAACGTAAGAGATAATTATAATTTTTATGTCAAAGTCAAATAGAAAAATGAACACGTTACACGTTAGTACCTAACAGTTCAAAATTCGACTCCTCAAACAGAATGCGATATGTTGGGAATTAAAGGTCAAGAATAACAATGGAACAAGAAGGGTCCAACATAATGAATTTTGAAATCGAACCTTTCTTTTCCCTTTCCGTTAAAGTACGATATTTTTTATCGTGCTTTATGTTTCCTACTGGTTGACCAACCACATGTGATAAGTGCTCTTTTACATAATTATTATCCTTTATATTGTACTTTTTGTTCAGCGTACCTTTTAATGTTTTTCTCTATTTTATATAATTATTGGTAATTTTCATTTGTGTATGACGACTAGGGTTGGCCGATCGTGCCGCAATATAGCGGTGCGCGGCAGGCGCGGACGGGCCATTGGGTTCAGTCGTTTCGCCTGACCGTCCGGCAGCCTCTAGCATTATTATTGGTATGTAAGAGGTGTGTACGTTGTTGGCGTCAATATTACTTTAATAATAAAATATCACGCGTTCAAATTAAAAAAACTACCATTTGCTGACAATTCATCGGTGATTTCTAGATTTATTTCATGATGGCGCGACAGTAATGTGTAGAGTGTGAAACATAAAAATGAAAAAGAGGGTATGCCCTTGAGAACTCAGTTTATGGTCGACTTACTTTCAATGCTAAGTACATGTGATGTACCCCTGAATGTACTCGATAAACAACCATTTCGTGAGTTCTGGAACAAATACGTTCCAGAGATGCCTTTATCAGGTTGTACAACGTTTCGTAACTATCTACCAACTATACGCAGTGACTTATTAAATTGGATTGAAAGTGCTTTAAAAAATACACGGCTGTGGTTATGTACTGACGAGACATTTCTAGCAAATAAAAGCTCTTATTTTACAATTCAATTGTGCCGAAGCTATTAAGGAGAGTCGGATCAACTTTCAAGATGTGTAAGTTGAAACAGCTATAAGAACTATTCATAGTAATTATAAAAGTTTGTATTTATGATGCCATACAAAAATTACAGAACAGTGCGTTGCCGTTAGCAGAGTCAATACAAATAGTGGACGAAGCAAATTAAGACAAATTTGTGATGGTCCATCTATAGATCCGTTAAGTGAGTGCAAAGAGTAATTTAATTGTGCCTGTGTTACATCAGTAACTGTCGAACGGTCATTCTCAAAATATAAGCATATACAGGGTCGGAACGTCCAAGATTTCAAAGCCGAGCATTATAAGGTAGAAAAGAATAAACTCTTCGAGTAAAGGGAACTGAGAAATATTATATCCATAGTTGCCAGACTGATATGTCATTTTAAAACTTTTATGAGCGTTATTCTCTGTCTTTCGTGATAGGGTAGCAATAAAATATGTAGGCGGGACGCCCCGCCCATAAATTATAATGCGCACGTATGAATTGAATTATTATATCGTTATTGGTCTACGGAAAATAAGCACTTGAGTATTCCTGTGCGTACGCGGTATCCATCGTTGGGCCATTTTTTATAAACGGTTCCTTAAATGCCAACAAATATTTAACAAATAAAACAAACTGTTTACGGACATGAATATGAAAGACGACGAAATTTGAATGATTTACGGGCCAGAATTGTACAAGTCCTAAATAATATTTCCCCTGAAGTGTTAGAAGTTAGAATGCGTAAGAACTGAGTTTTACGATAGACTAGCTTTTTGCGAAGCACAAAGGGGCGACATTTTTGAACCACTTATTCAATGGGCATTTTTTCTTTCTTTCGTCTTATAACCGGGTTGATTTATATTGATATTTTTTTATTTTTTTTTAGAACTTCAATTTTATTTTCTTGCAGACCGGTTAGTTAAGGAATACAAAAATTTGAAAATAATACAATTATGTTCATACACTTCTTTTAAGTGTATGGGATAATTGTAAAAGTCAGAATTACGAAAAGAATTTCGTTTCATACAGCTAAGTCGATGTACACATCCATAGCTGCGAAAAAGTACTGAGTTGCATTCAAATTCGGCGATAGGCGTGTAGGTAATACCCCACTCCAAATTTATATTACGCGCATGTCTCATACGTTTCTAATACGTGCACAAGCGTGAAAAAATATGGCATCTAATTGTCTTTGTCTGTCCTTACTGGTGTCTTTTAACTTATTCCCTTCTACACATGTATCGCCAATACACCATAGGAAATTGAACCATTACATATTGGCGATACATGTGTAGAAGAGAATAAGTTAAAAGACACCAGTAAGGACAGACAAAGACAGTTAGATGCACCAGTGTTTCACGCTTGTGTACGTATTATAAATGTATGATGTAAAACGTTACCTGCGCGTTAACAGAAACTGGAATGTGGAGGTGGAGTTAGGTGTGGCGGTGTAACGAATTTGAGTGACTCGAACTCAGTACTTTTTCGCAGCAATGAGGGTGTACATCGACTTAGCGGTATGAAACGAAATTCATACGTAATTCTGACTTAAAATTATCCCATACACTTAAAAGAAGTGTACGAACATAATTGTGTTTATTTTCAAATTTTTGTATTCCTTAACTAACCGGTCTGCAAGAAAATAAAATTGAAGTTCTATAAAAAATAAAAAGATATAAATATAAATCAACCCGGTTATAAGACGAAAGAAAGAAAAAATGCCTATTGAATAAGTGGTTCAAAATGTCGCTCCTTTGTTCTTCGCAAAACCCTGGTCTATCGTAAAACTCAGTTCTTACGCGTTCTAACATTTCTTAAGCGTAACAATTTAGGACTTGTATAATTCTGGCCCATAAATCATTTAAATGTCGTGGTCTTTCATGTTCATGTCCGTAAACAGTTTGTTTTATTTGTTAAATATTTGTTTGCATTTAAGGAACCGTTTATAAAAAATGGCCCAACGATGGAAGCGCCAAAATACCAACTGCGTACGCAAGGAATACTCAAGTGCTTTTTTCCGTAGACCAATGACGATCTAATAATTCAAATGACATGTGCGCATTATAATCTATGGGCGGGGCGTCCCGCCTACATATTTTATTGCTACCCTATCACGAAAGACAGAGAGTAACGCCCATAGAGTTTTAAAATGACATGTCAGTCTGGCAACTATAGATATAATATTTCTCTGTCAGTTCCTCTATCTGTCAGAGTTTATTCTTTTCTTATTTACTAATGCTCGGCTTTGAAATCTTGCACTTTCCTAACCGGTATGGAAAGGTGCAATTTCCTAGGGTGCTCTACTCGATTTTGATGATTTTACCCTATTTCAATTCGTTTTCTTCTGGAAAATTTTGGAAATTAAAAATAAAAAACGGTTTATTTTTCGTGACTTTTTTTGAAGAATGGCTGTAAACGACCTCAAAAAATATTTCAATTGCCGTCTTCTAGTGAAAGATCGTGTATTTGGACATCAACCTTCAATAATCCATCGCGATTCCTAAGGATTTTTCCGCTTCCGGTTGGATATCGCGATCATTTTAATAAGTCCGAAAAAAAGTCAGTTTTTCTTGTATTTTTTTTTTCGTATAAAACGTTAATATTGCCACCAAAACTTTTCAAAATCATCCAGAATGTCAATATTTTCGCCAAAAAGTCGCGCGCGCACGAAAAAATGCCTTTTTGAGGCTATAAGTATCTCGCTAGAAACGTGAATTTTAAATTGACACACTTAAACTGACAATTTAAACTGACAGAATCAAAGTTTAGTTTTGAACATATGTATTGATGCAAAACGATTATTACAATGTCTGAACAATAATATAGTAATGCCTCAGCCTCTAACATATCAAGAAAGGAAATGAGAACAAGCACGATTGAGATATCAGGATCTGTAACCGACGAAAGAAATGACCGACTTTCGGTCGCGATAACGAACCGGAAGCGGAAAAATCCTTGGGGATTACCAGAGTTACATTACTCTAAAGCTGCGTATGTGAAATATGTAATTTCAGGCGTTAATGGGTTAAGAAGGTAAGTTTTACAGATATACATATATAGGGTGTCCCAATATTCCGTGTACAACGAGCTACCACATGCTCCCGACGTCAAAATAAGTCGATTTAACTAAACTTACCTATATACCAAGTTGTATCGTTTAGCCGCTAGAGGCCGTCGAAGTTGACATAAAATTTTAGTTTTTTGCAAATAACTTAGTAACGTCCTGTATGAACTTAATGAAATTTGGTGTGCTAGTATGTTCCGACATGTACCCCTACCCCTACCCTTAAAGTAACCTTCTCGTATTTTTTTTGGTGGGGGTGATACCGCTTCATCTAAATTTTTGTTATAAAGATAAGCAATGTTTTAACAAATTTTCTCTCTTGTAAATTTTTTGTATTCCTTACTGTTTTCGCTGAATTCATGTTTTATTACATCATTGTCGATTCTAATACGATTTAATTGATTTCACTTTAAAATTGATTTTAGGACGAAAGCGAAATAAACAAACTTAAATAATCATTTATTAAGACTTAATTAGGTGTTCAAAATGACCACCATTTTTATTAATACAGAAATCAATCCTACGTAAGAAATTAAAGTTCTCAGGGTTTCCTCGTTCTGCAATTCTTGAACGGCATTTTGACTTCTGTTCCACAATTGTTCCTCGTTCTCAATACTCACGGAGTAAACTTTCTGTTTTAAGTCACCCCAAATGAAGAATTTTGTTTAAATTTAATTAGGTGTTCGATATAAAGATTTCATGTCATCTTTGATAAATCCAAATAACAAACACTAGTTGGCCGAGTTACTAGGTGAAACAAATGCTACAATTTGAAATTTGTCATTAGTGTCATTATTCTGTTGACTCTGTACAATTTGACGAACAAACCGATATGTTATTAGTATTAGGGTTTTGTGAAGGAAACTGTCGTAGGAGTGTGCGCGAGTATCATCGAAGATATCCCAATCGCAGAACTTCAAATCATCAGACCTTTAAAAATATTGAAACACGTCTTAGAGAAAATGGTATGCTTAAGGTGAATAGACCTAATGCCGGATGGCCTCGTCAAGCCCGAACAATCCTTGTAGAAGAAGAAATTCTGGAACGAGTAGATGAAAACCCGGAAACCAGTGTCAGATTATTGGAGAGGCAAGTAAGAGTTTCAAAAAGTACAATAAACAGAGTTCTCACTGAACAACTGATTCGTCTTTTTCACATTCAATCAGTTCAAGAACTATTACCTTATGATCTTGCCTCTCGTCTTCAATTCTCACAGATTATCCAACAATACCGTGCTGACGATATGGACTTCCACAATAAAATTTTATTTACGAACGAATCATGTTTCACAAGACGTGGAATAACAAATTTGCATAATCAACATGTTTATGCAGATGAAAATGCATCCCCATGCCATTAGAGCAAAATATTTTCAACGCGAATTTAGTATAAACGTGTGGATGGGATTTGGGCAGAATACTCTGCCGGAATACTCTTCGACGATTTACCATTAAATCTTGCGTAGATTTAAACGGCTAAACGAGACAACTTGGTATATAGGTAAGTTTAGTTAAATCGACTTATTTTGACGTCAGGAGCATGTGGTAGCACGTTGTACACGGAATATTGGGACACCCGGTATATAAATACATATATAGTTAGAAAGTGTGAATTTATTGCTTTATTGGTTACTTTTTTTTATTACATGTACCTACATATTATGATATGATGCGTACGCCTATGTTCCACGGTAAATTTCGGCCAGCTCTAAGGATGACACTATAATGACGTGTTAGTATAACTAATATAATAATATAATATTTTATAAAACAAATAGTAGCTGGCAATGATATTGGCGCCTTCGCCAAATATTAAACTAAATGTAGTATTAGGATTCAAACTTCTTAGAGCCAGCACGAGAGGTTTTTCAAGTGCTGCTTCCTTCCATTATCTTCAATGGATCTGAGCGTATTAGCGGTTGTTTAGCCGCCGAGATTTTAAAAACGCAACTTGTTCTATTTTGAGAGCGTGGCGGTAACCTAAAAGTAGTGTTCTAAATGCAATTTTGTTAGATGCATTAACTTTGCAATAATCATTGTTGACATAGACTTTTCTATCTCTTGTATTTTATACTCAACATTTTTTTTTCGGACCTACTAATGGACATTCTAACTTTGACTATAATTTTTGTTTAATTTTTATTTTTCGCAAACGTATTAATAAAGCAACAGTACTCGATAAACAATCATTTCGTGAGCTCTGGAACAAATACATTCCAGAGATGACTTTACCAGATCTCACAACGTTACGTAATTATCTACCAATTGTACGCAGTGACTCACTAAAGTGGATTAAAAGTGCATTAAACAATACGCGACTATGTATTGACGAAACAACAGACTAAAAACATTCTATTCAACATGTTATAGTGCGTGTACAAAGTGCATGCTTTTCATCTTGTAGCATAATAGTGTTTAAATAGTGTTTTACCAACGCTTGTGCATTAATAGCGGGTACAAAAAAAGTGTTCTTAAAATCCCCTAATTGTCTTCGCGAGTTTCACAACAAATGTTCTGGTATTCCCGAACCACCACAGCCGATTCTTACTCGTTGGGCTTTGAAAGCCGCTTTTTATTGCGTCGTGAGTGTGTGATTTGTAAAAGAGTATTTTAATTATGCCTGTATTATATCAGTAGATGTCGAACGGTCGTTCTCAAAATATACCTAAGCATATATTTTCACCACAGTGAACAAAACTCCCGGAGACAACTATAGAAACTTATCTGATGCTGCAAAGTTTTTACGAATCTTCTCCAGTTCGTTATAGTAGATAGAATATTTATGTCCAAACATTTGGATTTAGTAGATATTAAGAGTGAACCTCCGTTATCCGATAAGGAATATGTCGTAGTAGTAAGCTGTAGATATTCCAATACCTACAGTTTTTTCTGTTGACAGTACTATTTAAACAATATAAAGGATAATAATTATGGAAAAGAGGCCTTATCATATGTAGTTGGTCAACCAGTAGGAAACATAAAGCACGTTAAGAAATATCGTATCTTAAGGGAAAGAGAAAACAAAGGTTTAATTTCAAAATCTTAATGCCGGACCGTTCTTGTTCCATTGTCGCTTGACCTTTAAAAAAGTTTCTTAGACCGAAAATAGTTTCATTTTGTTCTTACACATTGCATTTTTCCAAATTTTCTAATTCAGGGTGGCAAATTTTTGATGCAGTCGTTTTATGTTAATAATATTAGATTTACCAAAGCCAACACCAAAAATAGGGGATTGCCACTTGAAACAATTGAGGATGACGCAATTACTTGAAAACAGTTGACGATAGAAAGGTGATAATGCAGTCAAAATATGCATTTTTGGAATTAAAATTTGATTCGTTTCGGATTTTTTTTTGCGGAAATTCGCTTGTTTCGGTTTTATGCGAAATTATAAATAATTGCCGCTCTCTGTTTGTAGTAAGCATCATTTAAAAGTGCGGGAATTATATTTTGAAAACTAAGAAAATTTTATTTCTACTAAAACTAAAATCTCACTACATAAAGGAAATTAGTATATGCTCACATATGAACACTTTTCACCACTTAAAATCGAAACACTTTTTTTGGATTCAACGCGCGTTACACCAAGCATGTTGGCATCACCAGGAGATTTTTAAAAACTGGCCTTTCTCTATTAGTAGGTGTATGTACGTAATAAAAACAACAATAGTTTGTGTATTTTCTCATTTATAAATGGAAATAAAAAGAGAAAAGTAGGGTAAGAGGTTCGGTTGTTGGCATGGTTCGGTTGTGGACACCCCTGCGTATCTTTTGACAGAAAGCAGGTTAGGTTTTTCTGACAAATGTCATTTGTGTATTATGACATCATGTTCTTTTTGTGCCGAATATCGAAGCGAACAGACGCGTCTGTTTTGTGCTGTGAACAAATTTATTTCTCTGTGCTTGAAAAAAATCACAATTTTTTTTTAAACCTTTTCAATAGTGTTATAAATCGAAGTGAATCAATCGAGAAGGATAGTACAATGCTTATTTATTCAGTAAATTTATTATACTTTGTGATTCAATATCGATTGCAACCAATATGTTGACACCAAATTTTTTTTCACCACTTCTCATGATGGCTGCGAAATTCGGTTGTGGACACCGAAATTAGTTCAGTTGTGGGCTTCGGTTTTTTTTTTTTGGTAATTTTCTAGTTTATTTCCCGTAACTAAAGTGATTTAAAAAAAGTGTTCTGGGATAAGGTTAAATATAAAAAACCGCCCGGATCCCCTTGGGGCCCCAGCAACGTTCGCAAAATGTAAATTTTGATTTTTTTGTAAGATTAATAAATTATAAACGCCAACTCCGCCATCTAACGATGATGTGGACTTCTGCCTGATTTGTTTGGAGCTCTTGCCACGCAAATTGACTGCCGCCAACTCAATCAATTGCAACGAATGCGATCGGCCCGTCCATCTAAAGTGTGCTGGCATGCGCGCCAGCTACTTCACATGCGAACATTGTGCTTCAGACGATGAATAATGCCAACGAAGGCTTCCAAAATAAATAAACTTTAATTTTCGTGGTGGTTTTTCTTTATATTTTCCCATTTCCAGCAGATTTTCCAAGGGTGCTCACAACCGAACCAAAAAAAAATTTTGGTCAAAAATGACCACACAATTAAAAAAAAATCTATTTGACAGAATCCGTTTGGTTCCTTCATTAGTAGTTAGCTAAGGTCTCTAGCTTTCCATAGATACCCATATGCCCGAATAATATGGCCTTGGTCAAAAGTTATGAGCCAAAAACAAAAGGGTGCCCACAACCGAACCCCTTTCCCCTACCTATATTACATACATATAATTTCCTCGATACTTTATATATGTACTTAGTAACAACTTACTTGAACTAGCGTGCATCCTTCACCATCTACAATGATTTTAACTTCGTCTGTACCGTTTTCAAGTGGAATCCTTTCAGATTTCATTCGGTCTCCCTCTTCAAATGTAACACGTTGTTTCTGCTTTTTGCTCTCGACATTTATCGTTATGTTCAAATTTCTCGAACGCACTAGGCGAAAATATTTAGTCAATGCATCCAAAGCTACCACAGTATCCTATAAAAGAAAGGTTGGGCAAAACTAATTTAAACGTTTGAACATACAGGGTTTGTCCGGAAAGTAATGTCAGTGAATTTTGTTTCCCGAGACTGTACGCGCCAGCCCGCGCTTTACGTGCTGGGATTGTGGTGGGGAGATCTGGCAACAAGATCCAACAAGCGTCAGTTGGCTACCGGTCGTTGTAGCGGTCGCATCACTCGTTCTTTGAGAGTCGTTACAGTGACCCGGTGCATGAAAAAATGCAACGTTCGCTTGAGCAACGGATGGCGATCAAGTTTTGTGTGAAACTGGAGAAGAGTGCTGCGGAAACCATTCCAATGTTGAAGAAGGCTTTCGGCGTCGATTGTCTTTTGGACAGACAAATTTTCCGGTGGCACAAGGCCTTCGCAGAAGGTCGGGAAGATGTCAACGACGAGAACCGCGCTGGACGGCCATCAACCTCCAGTTCCGACGACAATGTGAAACGTGTGCGTGACTTGTTGAACACTGACCGTCGTCTAAGTGTCCGTTTAATTTCCGAAACATTAGACATTACGAAAACCATTGTTCACGAAATTGTGTCGGAGTCTTTATGATTGAGGAAGGTGTGCGCGAAGCTCGTGCCAAAAGTGCTAACGGACGATCAAAAAGCGAGGCGCGTTGAAACCTGCCAAGAACTTTTTGGACACCTGCGAAGACAACCCCGCTTTCCTTGATGACGTCATTACCGGGGACGAAAGTTGGGTCTTTGAATACAATCCGGAGACGAAGAGGCAAAGTGCGGAATGGCACACGTCGAACTCCCCTCGCCCCAAGAAGGCCAGGATGTCCAGGTCAAAAATCAAGACAATGCTGATTGTCTTTTTTGATTGCCGGGGATTGGTCCATCATGAGTTCGTTCCGCAGGGGACAACCGTAACTGGAAAGTTTTACGTCGAGGTGCTGAAGCGGCTGAAACGCAGGGTGAATCGCGTCCGCTCAGACATCTCAAAATTCTGGAAGATTCACCACGACAATGCGCCTTCGCACACCTGCTTCCTCGTGGCCGATTACCTCGTCAAGGCAGGCATAACCGTTGTTCCCCAGCCTCCCTACAGCCCCGGTGTGGCCGCCCCAGACTGTTTTCTATTTCCCCGCCTCAAAACCCCAATGAAAGGATTTTGGGTCGGTAAAAAACATTCAGAAGGCTTGCACCGACGCCTTAAAAGGCGATTCCGGAAAACGTGCGGCTTTTGATGCGTGGAAGACCCGCTGGAACCGATGTGTGGACGAAGGAGGAATGTATTTTGAAAGTTTCTAAAGATTTGTACACATAGAACAAATACAAAACATTTTTTAAAGCTCACTGATATTACTTTCCGGACAAACCCTGTACAAGTTGAGTGGGGATTTATAGCAGATTATTGTCGATAAACCTGCTTATTACCTGTGTGGATTTAAAACCTCCATTATGCCCATATTTCGATGTCAGCCATCTTACCACTGAATGGGCATAGGCTAAATTTTCTGTGGTGTTTTCGTGCAATAGGGATAACAGGACGTAACTTGTAATTTCTATGTCGGTGGCTACTGAGGAGTTTTCTGAAATATCAGCATGTTAAAGGATATAGCAGAATAAGTAGGGTAAGTGCCGCCACTGCACGAATCAAGTCGATATTTTTGCCATAAGTAAGTATTGAGGTGAGATTTTTAGAAAAAAAAATGGGAAAAAATATGGGAGTTATGGGGTTAAAAAGAATATATATGTTTTTCAAGAACAGCTGAACCGGCTTTGACGAACAAAATATATGTTATGAGACTCGATGGGACAATGTTAGAAAAACATTTTGGAAATTATTTTGTATTCAGGAAGTGCTGAAAAAAGAAAAGTAATTAAAATTTTGTGGATTATTTTCATGCCATGTACTTGCCGTACAAAATATCTTGGTATTAATTACTAACAACAATTTTCAACCTATTATAACATATTTAAGTTTCAAAATTATAGGAAAACTATTATGAATACTGTTGTAATTGAATAATTCTTTAGGTCGAAATAAGAAAAGAAGTTCCTATGGACATATGTGTCCGGAAATCCTTCCTGAGGGGGGTATAGCCCCCTGAAGGTGACGGTCCTTTTCTACTTTTTGAAAAAGTAAATCACAATCAAAACAACTCAAAACAAACTGCAAATTAGCTTGATAATTTGCAGTTTGCATTGATTTTTAACTTCGGAATTAAAGTCGACGAAGTTTTTAGGAAGACCAAGTTATTTTCAAAATCCGTGCACCGTACGAAAATAAATCAAGAGATATTTTTTAAAGAAAATGAATGAATAAATCCGAATCTTCATTAAAATGTTCAAAAACTTGCTCCCCAAGTCAAATTGTACATCTTAAATAGACTGACCACAGTGCCTCCCCTATCATAATTAAAGTACACGGGTTTTTATATCGCCCATAGATTCAGCACCAAAGAATTACCCTGGATGCAAATTTTAGTTTTTTTTCTCATTTTGACCTAAGGAATCCATTTTGACCTAAGGAAACCATCACCTTCAATAACACAGGCCCACAAAAAAATTTTTTTTTTGACAATGGATAAGAACATATTTTTTTCCCTGTATTTCTTGACGCTGAATCCAAATCCGGGGTCCGTTTAACCGTAGCACGTCAGGATCAAGGTCATTTCAAGGTCAAATAGCGAAATAAAGGCTTAAAAGGGAATAAACCCATATATCATTATGTTTCTGGGGTCGCTGAATCCAAATCCGGTGTCCGTTTAACCATAGCACGTTAGGATCAAGGTCATTTCAAGGTCCAATCGCGAAATAAACGTTTAAAAGAGGAGAAGCCATGGATATATAAAGAAACCCGCACGTTAGGGATCCTGTTCCGACCGCAGGCGAGTCCGCCGTCCTAAGGGTGATAACCTTCATACCTCCCTAGGTCTAAGTATGAGGGTTTTCCGACTTTGACGAGGACAAAGTCAACTCGTCGTCGGACACACTACGGCATCATTCTCACACCCTAACGCCCCCCTGCAGGACAGCGCGCCTTCGCTGGCTTCGTTACTCCAGATCAGTGGCGGTGCGTGATCCTAAGATTGGGGGTGCACCATACATAAAAATAACGATAATCTAGTCTAGTTCACTTTTTAAACACTCCGCCAATGACTCTGCATCATGTCCTACTGGTTTTAAAAAACTCCAGAATCTTTCTACAGGCTTTCCACCCACCATGTAACGATATATTAAAGCCAACTGAAAAATTGTAGAAACGACTGTAGTTTCGTCTGCTATTATAGCAACAAAAGTGGATTTTTTTAATTTCAATGGTTATTTCATCGTGACAAAATTCAAGCATGCACTGAAGTAGCTCGTTTTGTATAGTATTAGAAGTTCCTTTAAAAGCCGCCGCGTTTTGTAAATGATACTTCATAGCCTCGTCTAATTCGGCACTGAAATCAATCAACCCACGAAAAATGCCTGTATTGGATGATGTTTCCGATTCATCGTGTCCTCTCACCGCCACTGCTCCAGAGAATCGGAAAGTGGATCATTCTACACATCCTCAATTGAGGCAGTGGTCACCATCTCCAGCCTCCTTTGGGGCAGCAGGCATTCTATATGCACGCACATGCACACAGTCACGCACACATGCATTTATATACGCACTTACTATACACGCAATTACTATGTAGTTAGACGATATTCAGTAAGGTGGCTACGAGAATTGGTATCAACTCATCTAATGTACATGGATACACGGACTTACATATATTTTACCTTAACAAATACTAGCAATACATTCACGAAACCGAAAATCCTTAACCACATTTCCCTAATACAGCCTAAGATACGTACATGATGAAAACGATACCATTTACGGTATTCTATCAAGGGTTTCAGATTTGGATTAACAACTTCAAAAATATAAAGATACAAACTTTTGCCTCATTAATGCGTGTTTTAGTGATTTGACCTTGGAGTGCTCTTCGAAGTCACATGATTTGTTAAGAATAACGGCAGATTCTAATTCAGCGATCTCAGAAACATAAATATATGGGTTTATTCCCTTTTAAGCCTTTATTTCGCTATTTGACCTTGAAATGACCTTGATCTTGACGTGCTACGATTAAACGGACACTGAATTTGGATTCAGCGACCCCAGAAACAGAAAGATATTGGATTTATTCTCTTGTAAGCCTTTATTTCGCGAGTTGACCTTGAAATGACCTTGATCCTGACGTGCTACGGTTAAACGGACACCGGATTTGGATTCAGCGTCAAAAAATACAGGGAAAAACTATGTTATTATCCAGTCAAAAAAAAAAAAAAATTTTTTGTGGGCCTGTGTAATCTTTAAACGTTTTTTTTTGGACAACCGGAACGGTATTAAAAGTTCATTGACAATGGATAACATTTTTTTAGATTAGCGCCATTTGCGTTCTATTCAAGTAAAGGTTTTAAAATGTCGGTAGATTATAGAGTTGGTTTTAATGCTCCGAAGTTGCTATAGTCCAAGAGCCCAGTAATTTTTTTCTACCTTGAAGACCTACACGATTCTAATGTTTTATGATCGATTCGTCATGAAAACCTGTCACCAAAATGACGATGGTGCCAGTGCAAATCCTGCCGAAAGCATTTTTTATTGATTAATAATTGGCCCTTTTTTTTCAAATAAGTACCTTTTGTGACCTACACACTTCTAAAAAGTACTAGTGTTCATATGGATGCATAGAAGAAGGAAAACTCACGGTGCCGGGTCCCATTTTGCCGCAACCCTCACCACCGTGGCGATAAAGAGGGTGGCAAAACGTAGTTAACTACCTTTTGCATCCTACACAAAAAAAGTCCTTAACAAAAATCGTAGGCAGGGACCTAATGAATTGTATAAACCAACGGTGCCATTCGTCATGTTGCCGGAAACCGTCGGCACCGTGGTTTTTTTCGACGCGCGCTCCGACTAATTTTTGTTATCGCCGCGCTTCTGTACGCGAGTGATTTCTTTTTGTTTTTGAATAAATCGAATCTTTTATAGTCTCGCGTCATTATTTGACGCAATTACAATTTCAAAAAATCTTAACTAACAATTTTTTTCGAATTCAGTAATTTCAATTTTACACAGCAAATAAGTGGTTTTCACGAGTTTGAAAGTGTTAAAATTCATTCATTCAAAAGTAAAAAAGAGTTGCCAAATCTGTCAATCCTGGATTGTGGTTTGCAAGAAGACTAGACTTCTTGGTCGTTTGTTTCATTTGAAAACCCTGGCATACAATTTTCAACTGAGACTCAACTTCACTGAGTTGACTTTCAGTTCAATTCAAATTTCGCATGCAAAGCTAAAAAAACAAATATATATATATATCGATTTACTTATATGTTAATAAAAAACATGTTTCCCTTCACGGTTTTTCAACTCGTTTCATATATTATATTACTTTCACAATTCCATTTCTGCTTCCGATATGTCATATTTATTTTTATTTTCATATAATGACCAATAATTATTCAAAAATAAAGGTGAAGATCGAAAGAGAATTGTTAAACATTTTGCGTGTTACACTAAAATTTTTTCCGAATTTCAACTGCGATTCAACCGATATTCAACTCAAGGTCAGTTGGAAATTGTACGTCAGGGAAGTTACTTGCTACGCGTCGATTATATGAGGGTTGTGGAAAGGAGAGAAGTGGGGGTGCGTGGCTAGTCATTATGAAAATGCAGTCGAATAAAATATTTATTTACATTTACATTACAAACGTTCATACGAAATGAGGTTTAATTCCATAAAATTACAATTACATTCTTACATTATACGTTCATATTACATTCTTACAGGGTTTTGATTTGTGCACGATAGGTACCGCCTTGCTTCAAATCGTTAAAGCAACATTTTAAGAACGATATTTGTGACTGCAATGTGAAAAAATGCGATGAAACAGGGATATAGAACGTTGCGTCCCGAAGAATGTGGCTGGGTAATGACGAATGTATTGGAATTTGGTTTGAGGGAAATTCTATCCCCCCTCCCTGAGCGTAAATGACATTTTAAAAACTGATTCCCCCGAAAACCTGGACGCAGAGAGCGACAATTTAGATGATTCTGAATACAGTTCTGATTTGGACGAGGATTTAATGTAGCATGAACCGATAGGTTGTTACTACCTATCATTTGATTGTATATAGATTCAAAATTAATTTTAATTATAATGTAAGAACATAATTATAATTTTATGCATTTTCATAATGCATAAAATTACTTTCCTTCCCACTTCTCTCCTTTCCACAACCCTCATATAATCGACGCGTAGCAAGTCACTTCCCTGACGTACAATTTCCAACTGACCTTGAGTTGAATCTCAGTTGAATCGCAGTTGAAATTCGAAAAAGAATTTTACAGTGTCTAACGCGCAAAACTCATGTGTAAAACAAATGTTTAACAATTCTCTTTTGTTAAAGCCTTTATTTTTGAATAATTATTGGTCATTCTATGAAAATAAAAATAAATATGACATATCGGAAGCAGACATGGAATTGTAAAAGTACGATACTATATGAAACGAGTTGAAAACCCGTGAAGGGAAACATATTTTTTATTAACATATAAGTAAATCGATATATATTTTTGTTTTTTTTTTAGCTTTGAAGGCGAAATTTGAATTGAACTGAAAGTCAACTCAGTGAAGTTGAGTCTCAGTTGAAAATTGTATGCCAGGGTTTTCAAATGAAACAAACGACCAAGAAGTCTATTCTTCTTGCAAACCACAATCCAGGATTGACATATTTGGAAACTCTTTCTACTTTTGAATTTTTAACACTCTCAAACTCGTGAAAACCACTTATTTGCTGTGTAAAATTGAAATTTTTTATTGATTGAATATTTTAATACCTATGTAATACTATTGAAAAAGAAATAGTCAGACTAATACGTAAATTTTTGATAAACTGAATTTGAAAAAATTGTTAATTAAGATTTGTTGAAATTGTAATTGCGTCAAATAATGACGCGAGACTAGGTCCCTGCCTATTATTTTTGTTAAGGACTTTTTTGTGTAGGGTGCAAAAGGTAGTTAACTACGTTTTGCCACCCTCTTTATCGCCACGGTTGCGGCAGAATGGGACCCGGCACCGTAAGTTTTTCTTATTCTATGCATTCATATGAACACTCTAGTGCTTTTTAGAAGTGTGTAGGTCACAAAGGGTACATATTTGAAAAAAAGGGTCAATTATTAATTAATAAAAAATGCTTTCGGCAGGATTTTCACTTGCACCGTTGTCATTTTGGCGACAGGTTCATGACGATTATAAAACATTAGAATCGTGTAGGTCTTCAAGGTAGAAAAAATTACTGGGCTCTCGGACTACTACGCTGTGACTTAAACGGTTTGCCGTTCACACCCCAAAAACCATACCCATGCCGAAATATGAATTCACAAGATATTTACGGCAATTCAGAGACTTACGGGATGGACTAAGAAGGACGGTGTCGGGTAAAAACTCGATCCCGTCACACACTAAAACCTATTCAATAAGTTATGTGCATTTGGTCACTGTCTCAAATTTTCAACTCATGTCAAGACCCCGTAAACCAGCCCTTTGCATTTACGCTGGGTTTTGCAGGGTTTGTTTCAAATCTCTGTTGGGGGAATCCATGATCCTGATGATGGGAACCATGATGTTGCCAAATAAATTGGTATGGGATGCCACAACTCGCAACACTTCATCCCTTGACTACTTAAGCACCCCTCCAGGCTATACCTACAATGACCCACCCCCTCTGGTTCCGCCCCTGTAGGAGACTGCGTGGGATGTCGTTTTGTCTCGAATTCATGTATACTTATTCCATTTTAAATTGAAAATAGGTACTTATACGAGGTAGGATAAGGATATATCAGTTTACTAACACTTTGTATGGAACTAAATACGCGTTTCTATGCTGATCTGTACCCATATATGCCGTATCGCAGTCCACGCGTGGGTGACGAGACTTGTCAGAGTTGGGAAGTGGGCGGAACCTACACGCCATTGGTCGGATGGTAGCTACGAGACATTCCACGGTATTCGACCCAGTCGACCGAGTTCAGTACGTTGGCGGTAAAACACGGGTTATAACCACGCTATCTTTGACCGACTGTATACAAAAAAACATTGTATTTGTGGGTGTTTTGATGTCTTAAATTCTGTGGGCTACATTAACGGCGGAGTAGGTTTTTAAAAGGTTTAAATTATACACTTTTATTTTATTTGCGTCATAAATAATATTTTTAATCAATACCTCTTTCATAAGCATGACTTTCTGGAGGCCTTTCGAAACGGATGAAAATACCATATCTTTAGATATAACCAGCGAAAATGTCGAAACGGTCGAGTACGATGAATTAAAAAATAAAGACTTACATTCTCAAAGTCAGCGTATTATTTTAAACATATATGAATGCCTTAAACGTGAAAATGAGAAAATGACTGATACTGAAATTATTAATCGAATCAATAAATTAACTAAAACTTCAATATCCACAATTTATCGCGTTGTTAAAGCTGGGACTGTTATAGATCACTCTGAATTACGAAATCAGAAAAAGCAAAAATTCAAAAATGTCGACGAGGCGACGCGGGACGTAATTAGGTGAATAATTTACGATACGTATAAAGAAAACAAAGTCCCGACTTTGGAATTAATTCAACAAAAAATTACACGATTACCCTGATTATAATTATAAATGTCTAGAAACATTACGTGGCATCTTAGTAAACTCTGGTTTTAAATATAAAAAAATTAATAATCGAATGACTATAATGGAATCAAGACGTATCGTTATACTTAGAGTAGAAATTTGGCCAAATGAACATTAGTATAATATACAAATAAATATAAATAATACATACATGTATTATCCTGACTTTTGTTATTTACATACATATACATATGTATGTATGCAGTGGCGGTGCGTGATATTTCAGTTAGCCATATCTTGAAAACGACGCATGGGACCCACTTCACTTTTTAGGTGATGACTATACACCTCTTACAGAAAGGATTTATAGTGAAAAAACCGTCAGCAAAGTTTGCGAAAAAAATTTTCAAAAACACTGGAGCACTCCCTGGGTTCTCAGTAACGCTCTGTGGGATATTTGCAGTATATTTTTTTTCATAATCTAGAAACAAATATAAGGAGACGTTTTTCGATTTGTTGCAAAATATTTTTTTTTCAAAAAGTTATGGCCATTTTAATTTTAATTTTATAGGAACATTTGGTTTCCCTTGTTTGTAAGAGGTGTATAGTCATCACTTAAAAAGTGAAGTGGGTCCCATGCGTCGTTTTCAAGATATGGCTAACTGAAATATCACGCACCGCCACTGTATGTATGTAACTAAAAAAAAGGCATGATATAAAAGCGTTAATTACTTATTTTTACCTATCCCTAAAAGTTATTATTCGAGCACGCCCATGGAATCATAAAGTTCCACCGCTTTTTTTGTTCCCCAGGCGTATTTATCTTTTTTTAATTAAAAATAAAAGGACTATAGGTGTTGGTGTAGGAGTGGCCTGGGAGTAGGAGTGTCTCTAAATTGAATAGTCAAGTTAACTCAAGTCTCTAACTTGAATAGAACGCAAATGGCGCTAATCTAAAGAGTGTTACGCTAATATTGACGAGCAGTTTATATTATACTGGGGAACTTGAAGATTTTTCTTGCTAATGAATGATGACAGTGCGGCAATTGCGTGCCATAAAGAAAAATTGGCAAAATTTTAATATAATTTTTTCAGCACTGTATACGGAATACTTTCCATTTTTTTTTCTAAGATTATCCCACTGAGACTCATAACATACACTACTCAAAACGAAAAAGGAGCCACTGTTAAAAATGTGGGTATTTTTTTACTGGAATAACTTTTTATTACAATTCTTTTTTTATTTAAATACATTGGACAGTTCTCTAAAAATTTAGTACAATTTTTTGTAATCTACTTGTGATGCTTACAGGAAAAAAGAAAAAAGCAGAAATGTGCGGTTAAGCTCTTTATTGTTTTAATTAAGTGGCTCCTTTTTCGTTTTGATTAGTGTATTTTTGGTTTGTCAAAATAGGTTTAACCGTTTTCGAAGTAATTTATTTTTTTATATTCTTTTTAACCCCACAACTCCCATAAAACTGTTTTTCAGATATAGCCTTTTGGGAACTTTAATCTCATCTAAGTACCGATTTGGTTCGTGCGGGGGCAGCACATACCGTACTTTCCCTGTTGTACCCTTTGATAAAGTATATTGGAGCCTTAAAATAACCTAACATGTATATGTGGATCGACATGCGTTTTTTAAGCTAATTTAAAGAATTGTTTTTAATAAAAAAACTAAACGGATACGTACACATACAACGTGCTTCACGGTTAGTGACATATTAAACGTTTTAGAAGCCGAACCTCATCTAATTTCACTTTGGGGTGAGGGGGGGTCTCGGCGAATATCGCGTAATTTTTTTTCCGCAAAACAACAGTAAAATTGGGTTAAATTAAGTAAAACATGTTCCTTCACTAAAATATGGCCAAATCTTACACAATAATATTTATCGTGGTTTTGTGAATGCCGCAAAGTTGCACAGTAGCCCGTCGCACAGTGGTTCGAAACGCTAAATAGGTGATCGAAAACATTTTTTATTATTTAATATTAATATATTGTTATTTTATCACTTATTTATGTTAATAGGTATTTTTAGAAAGATATTTAATAACAAAATTTTAACTTTTAACAAAAATAAAAATAAAAAAAAATAAAATTTTTATTTAATTTGTATTAAGAATAATTTACATATAAAATAATTTTAATCAAGTTAAAATCAATAATAATAATAACTCACTTGATTCAAGAATCACACCAGTAAAACAGTTCTTAATAAAAGTTCTAATCGTAATCAATGTCCGAATGAAAGCCAAGTCGAAATACTTATATGTAATATGTCTCATCATTCTGTTAACTGTCTAATTTCGCTACTCTACAAACACCTCCTTTCTCTTTCAATGCTATCAGAAGAAGAAAGAATTTTTAAGATTTTAGCTATTGTTGATAGCTAGAATACAAAGTTAAAACGCGTAGGTTACCAAAACAAAAATATTCGTGAAAAATATGCAAGTAAAACGGCTTTAACTGGGAAATTGTGAATATAATATACAGATTAAAATCGTTAAAAACGGACATATAATTGATTTGCTCTGGGACTATTAAGATTAGAGGTAACGAATTTTTTTTCAATGTGTAGGTAATGAAAATCCCGTAAATTTGCGACTTGTAGAGTTTGATTTGGTCAATTATTCATTCAATTATTTATTTAAATAATTGAGCAAATCGAACAGGTTGTTCTATCAGGTGATGTGCTATCAGGTTTTCAGACTTGGATACAGCGCAACTGATACTTTTGCAAAACTTCAACACGCCTACGGAGACAGTGTGTTTTCAAGAGCCCTGTTTTTTCGGTGATTTAAGGCATTCTCAGAAGGAAGAGACTCGACTGAAGATGAACCACGCAGCGGAAGGCCTTCATCTTCAAGAACTGATGACAATGTCGATAGAATACGGGATCTTGTGCGTTCAGATCGTCGGTTGACGACAAGAATGATCGAGGAAAAGTTAAATTTGAATCACACCACTGTTCATCATCAGATTTTGACTAACGAATTGGGGATGAGAAAAATCTGCGCAAAATTGGTTCCAAAACAACTTTTCGCAGGAACAAAAGGACATCAGGAGAGAAAGGTGTCGGTTGAAAATGATCTACATTATATGGAACGTGTCATTACTGTTGATGAGACTTGGGTGTTTGAGTACGACCCGGAAACCAAACGCCAAAGCATGGAATGGCACACTTCAAGCTTTCCAAGACCTAAAAAAGCAAGAATGAGCAAGTCGAAGATCAAACGCATGCTGATTTGCTTTTTTGATAGCCAGGAAATTGTCCACAAAGAGTTTTTGCCTCCAAGGCAAACAGTAAATCAGCACCTTTAAAGAGAGGTTCTCGAAAACCATTTCAGTAAACGAGATTTTAGCCAGTAAAAACATTCGTGTGGCTCCTCAGCTTTCTTATTCGCTTGACTAGAGTCTTTGTTTGATTGTTTTCCCTTCCCGAGATTGAAAAATCACTTCAAGGGACGTCATTTTGGCATCATAGAAAATATTCAAACGGCTGTAACTGACCAGCTGAAGGATATTCCAGTATATGAGTTCCAGCACTGCTATGAGGAATAGAAGAACCGTCACCAGCACGTTTTTTTTAGTTTTAATCTTCTCCTGAAGATGCCAATTTAGGTGGCGAAAACGCACGTCGAGAAACGTATAGCACAGCTCCACAAAAAAAAAATCGTGCAGGGGTCTGCAAAAAATGCACGGGTCTGACTATGTATATTATATGTATTTTGGGTCGCTGAAACCGAATCCGAAGTCTAAATTGCTCCATCAGATCCGGTTCTTTTCCTAACCTCAAAAAACAGGCCTAAAACCATGAAATTCAAGGTTTATCAAGTAATTTGATAAAAACCCAAACTATGAAAACATATATTTCATCAATTCCATAACCATATAATATAATCTCAAAACTCCATGACCTTAGGCCCCATAACCTCAAAAACCCAATAACCTTATGATTCTAAAACCCCATAACTCAATAAAAATGAGACTTATACGCGCTTAAGCAGTATACATCGATATGTTTGAAACAGATTTGCCCTTCAATCCCAGTACCACTTAACCTCAAAACCACGTGATCTTAAAACCTCATTACCTCAAAAATCCCATAACCTTGTGATTGAAAAACCTTATAAACCAGTTAAAAAGAGACTTATACACATTGTGTACGTTATATACAGTGTACATCGATATGTTTGAAACGGGTGTGCCCTTCAACCTCACTACCACTCAACCTCAAAATCACGTGATCCTAAAACTTCATAATCTTGCAAACTTCAAGAGGTTGAAGGGCACACCCGTTTCAAACATATTGATATACACTGCTTGGAGGCGTATAAGTCTCTTTTTACTGGTTTATAAGGTTTTTCAATCACAAGGTTATGCGACTTTTGAGGTAATGAGGTTTTAGGATCACGCGGTTTTGAGGTTAAGTGGTACTGGGATTCTAGGGGTAAGGGCAAATCTGTTTCAAAGATATCGATTTACACTGCTTAAGCGCGTATAAGTATCTTTTTTTTACTTATAACTAACTAAGAGTTATGGGGTTTTAGAATTATAAGGTTCTTGGGTTTTTGAGGTTATGGGGCCTAAGGTCATGGAGTTTTGAGATTATACGGTTATGGAATTGATGAAATATATGATTATGGGATTTCATATATTTCATAGTTTGGGTTTTTATCAAATTACTATATAATTTTTATCTTGAATTTCGTGGTTTTAGGTCTGTTTTATGAGGCTAGGAAAAGAACCGGATCTGATGGAGCAATTTGGATTTCGGATTCGGTTTCAGCGACCCAAAAAACATAGTCAGACCCCCGTATACATAGTCAGACCCCCTGCAAACAAAATATTTTTTGTGGAGCTGTGTAGTAGTTCGGTGTTTCGTGGAAAACGTCCAGTTTTTTGTTTCTACGCCGAAGGTTTCAGTACCCACTCAAGGATTATAACCTCATATTATTTTTAGTTTTAGTTTTTCATATCATTTTTAACGTCACTAATTAATTAATAATAAAACATTCTTACCCTTATTGGTCCACCATACCATATTTTGTTGCTGAGTGGATACTTCCAGCAGCCTGCTGAGTACCTTTCTGGCTTCATTGTACCAGCCCACTTTGAACAAAGCATAACAGCTTATGGCCAAAGTATATTTGTCAGGGTTGTGCTGACCTCTGATGCAGTATTTGGCGTTGGTTTGTATCGTTTTAGGCAGTTCAATGTTGGCCTCCAGCATACTTATAATGACATATGCCGTTAAACTTGCTGTACTGTTTTCTTTACTGGTTCCTCCCTGAAATTCTAGTGTTAACTATCCGAGACATTGAAATTCAAAGACCAGAAAAAACGTTTTAATTAACTCTAAGCACGCTAGATCAAAAGTAGTAAATAAAAAAATAAACTGAATGTGTCAAAAAATGACAAACGACACATCACTGTGCTCAGAATGATAATTAAAATCAAAACAAGCACGTGATCAAAACAAGTAGTAAAATAAATACGATTTAAGATTTGACTACGTCAATAAATGTAGATTTATGTCTAAAATCCAATCCAAAAATTTCATTATTGTTTCTCTGAAAACAACGAAGTTATAGGAATGCGCCACTTTTGAGAATCACCCAGTACAACCTGTTTAATTACCATGTCTTGGAAAACATGAAGCATCGTATTGAAGCAGCCGTTCTCAAGCTGATGGTCAAAGATCCACGATGAAGCCTTGTCGATGACCCTCTGATCGACGTAGATATATTTTTTGGCTTCCTGCAAGGTCCTTAAGACGAACGCTGTTAGGAACATGGAACCACTAGGATCGTGGTATCCAAACGCAGAGAACGAGCCGTCTCTGTGAGCGTAATTCAGTATTCTTTGGTAACCTAGAAATTGCTTCGATAAAGTGACAAAAACTAATTTCGTTACATCATTTTATAGGACGAGTTTGTGAAATTTTCCATCTTCTTTTTTTCCGTTATTTTTAGAGCTAAAATTTTTTTACAGGGACAATTTACTTGTTCTGAAATTTCAGAATATGCTGCCAGAAAAGCAATTGAAAGAAAAATGTAGCAGCTGTTTAATTATTATCATTTTTCTAAATGGACACGCTGTATTTTTTGTATGTTTTGATTTCCGCTCGGTCTTCTGATTACAACAGTATGTCGTACTTTCTTCCATTGGTTTTTGAAATATTATGCATGGATTACATAAAACAATATACTCCTGAAATGTGACTCCTTGTAAAAAATAAACACAATAAACGTTGAAAAACTTTGGTATTGTACATTTTTTAAATACACTCAACATCCACATTTCCGAACTTTTTCCGTTCCGCAGACTTCCACATTTCCGAACTCTCGTCACCTCGGGAGAACCGAACTGCTGGCTCATGCGCAAAGGGTTTTTCTGGCTCATTCTAGTACTTTTCTTTGTTTTTCGAGGTTTTTATGCAAATGTAATACATACATACATGTGTAAATGTTAATAAAAGAACGTTTTTCTAAACAAAAAAAATGTCAGGTGCAAAGGAGAGAGTGGAGGTAATTATTTTGTAATTCAAAGTAAAGGTTTGTTTTATTGAACATTTTGTTGACGTAACCTACAATAATTTAAAACTGAAATGAAAAATGATGAGAAAATATGTATTTTTAAGAAAACCGTGATACAAAACAAACAGTATTGTACTGTTTATTTGCAGACAAAAAGAGCCTGCTAAGAGGCTAACCTTGGAGCAAATGCTGGATTTGATAAATCACGCAAAAAATGGTGTTAAAAATGTTGATCTATGTAAGATATAAAATATTTGTCAATCGTCAGTGGCAGAAATTCTTGGGAAAAAAGAAATTTACTTGTCGGAAGTTGAAAAAAGACGAAAATTGAGTGGGCGGATTGACACAAAAAAGTGCTCCGGTACTTATAATACGCCATTTGAAAGATGTGTTTTTCACTGGTTTCTACAAAGAAGAACTCTTGGAGAACCTGTCTCAGGTGTGCTGCTGAGGGAGTTTGCCAAAAAAATGCATACAAATTTCTACGAGGCCACCGATTTTCAAGCCAGCGATGGGTGGCTTCGAGGATTCAAAGATCGTCACGGTATAAGAACGCTAAACACTAAAGGAGAAAAGTTGTCGGCCGACACATAAGAGGCTCAAGCATATTACCTAGGCTTAAACGCCTTCATAAAAGATAACGTGTACGATTACGATAACATTTATAATGCTGACGAAACAACTTATCATTACAAATACTTGCCGACTAAAACTTTGGTAGCCCGACATGAGATAGAAGCACCTGGACATAAAGAAGTAAAGGATCGGCTGACTCTTCAAGTGTGCGCAAATGCAACTGGAACAGATAAAGTTCCATTAATCGTCATAGGAAAAGCAGCCAAACCACGGTGCATTAAACATGTTGATGATTTGCCAGTTTTTTACAAAGGCCAAAGCAAGGGATGGATGAACCAAAATCTTTTTATATACTGGTATACCGAGATATTCTTGCCACACATAAAAGCAAGGAAACCAGGTGAACATGAGAGGTTAGTTTCAATTCATTTAAATTTTTCTTTCTCACATATTTGTTTTGTAAAGACCAAGCGTTTACTTCAGGTTTCTTTTAATCTTGGATAATGCACCTGCTCATCCCTCAGCGGAGATTTTGAATGAAATTGACCCTCAGTGTTTCGTCGTTTATCTGCCACCCAATGTCACCTCTATCATCCAACCAATGAACCAGGGTGTCATATCTTCATTGAAACGAAAATGCAAGATGGCATATTTACGTGAAATCCTTGGCAACACTTCCATCGATACTTGTGGGATGGCGGAGTTCATTAAATCATGGACCATTACGTGGGGAAAACTAATTGATCGAGATATGCCTCGCAAGAACTCATCTCAAGATTCTACTGTGGAAGTGTGCAATTTATTAAATAAATTGCCCAAAAGTAAAGAAATATCTCTGGAAGATACAAATGAGTGGCTTCAAGCAGACTCGACAGAGGACACATGGCGACGCTTAACCGACGAAGAAATCTTTGCAGCTGCCCAATGCTACCCAATAAAGGACGATAGTGATACTGAGCTCCACGAAAATGAAAATGATGAAAACAACAACTATGATGTCGTAAAAAAACAATCAAAAAAGGAATTAATTCGTGCAGCATTATGCACAATTTTGAATGATTGGATCAAACATGATCCAGAGAGTGATGTAGAGGAATGCAAAATGCTTCTTAAACTGAAGCAGCGTATCCTCAAATCGCAATTACATTAAAAAAAGAAGAAATGTAACTTGAAAAAGACTGATGTATTTGCATCAAATACTGAAAAATTGTGATGTAAAATGTGCATTTGAAAATAAATAGTTAATTAATTACATGCCCAAACTGAAAATTATTTGATTTCTCCTCTTTGCTGAATTGTTTGATAACAATATAACAATGATAATTGTTTGGTGACAATCGAAATGTTTGATAACAATCGCATTATTGTGTTCACATTTTTTTTCTCGTTTCAAATTTCGCGGTTTTTTGTTGTCAACCAATCAGCGACAAGTTCTGTTGTGTGGAAGTACAAGTTCGGAAATATCGTGAGAAAAAGTTCGAAAATTTGGAGTTCGGATATGTGGATGTTTAGTGTACATCGCTGTCGAGATGCGTTATGGTTTGAAACGTTAATTCCTATTCAAGGTTAATTTATAGGCGGGTTATGCATGAGGTGTGTAATTACATTTAGTTTTAGTGACGATTTTATACTCACCAACTTTTAGGTGTCTTATGATTCGATGTCTGGTTGAAGGCTTGAGGGTACCCGTCGCATTTAGATATTTTAGAACGTACAGATTTGGAGCTATCGAGGCTATAACTTGTTCTCCGCATCCAGATGGAACGTCTAACAATTCTTCCAAATTCTAAGAACATACATGTATAGCAAGTATAGGAGTTTTAAATATTCTAAATTTGCGAATAAAACGAAAATATTTCGTAACTTAGACAGTACAATTTTTAAAAATCTTCCCGTTATTACCTCAATAGTGTTTCCTAAGAGGTCAGCATTTAACATTAAGTACACATTTTCTGTGCCTGGAACTGCTTCTTTATGTTTTTCAATACGCCATGAAATATTGTTAGAAGTATGAGTGTCTGGAAATTACATTATCTTAGAGGATGAACATAATAATAAAATGCTGTTTAAGGATTAACTGCTGTGTTTTATAGTTTCTATTATACACGGTGGAGACTTTAGCTGGAATATATTCGCTAGCGGGGTGGTGAATGATTTTTCAAAAAATTCCCGAGACACGTCAACTTTTAAATGTATTTACCTACATTTTGCAAGTAATGTGAAAAATATAGCCCTTCAGGGGTGGCAGAAACCACCCTCGACATGATTTTTTCAAAAGCAACCCTATGGCTTGTGACCCCTCATTGTAAAGCTGGTGGAAAGAGGAATCCAACGCACTGATCAAATTTTAATTTTTATTACGTTTGAGGGTTGCATACAATTAAAACGTAATTTTATAGTTTAATTTATTTTTAACGCAACAATTTCGTACTCAAAATGTGTGTTGTTTAGTTTTGGAATGTAAACCTTACTTTTCATATGTCCCCACAAAAAAATTCCAAGCAATTTTTTGCCACAACTGATATTTGTTATTTTTTGCTAGTGTTTTTACACGGCCGCAAAGAGTAATTTAGTTTGTATGCGATATTCAGAGTTTGAAACGAAGTGTTATTTCAAATTGGTGAAAATGTCTTATTTAACTGAATCACTAAAAATCGAAATTTTGATGATGATTGGATATGGTGATAGGGCGCGAACTCAATGCGAAGTTGTTCGCTTGTTTCGAGAAACGCATCCTGACTTGCCACCACTAAATCAAGGTACCATTAGTAAAATTGAGGCACAATATCGAGAGATGGGTCATGTCAGGAAAGTACTGAGTAAGAGGCAGGCTGTTGTTGATGACGACACGAAGTTGAATTTGTTGCTTGCTCTAGAAGAAAATCCAATCACTCCAGCCCGTCAACTGGCCCGTGATAGTAATCTTAATCACAAAACAGTTTTAAAAATACTTAAATATGAGAAAAAACGCCCATATAAAATGCAAGCTGTTCAAGAGCTACTTGAAGATGATCCAGATCGACGTGTGAAATTTTGCGATTTATTGGGGCACGGGTAGCCGGGGGGGTTAAAACCCCGCCTTCCCCCGCCCCGAACCCCTTTTGCCGGTTTTCTAAACCCCCCCGGGGGGGGGGTTTTTTTTTTTCCCCTTTTTCCCCCCGGGGGGGGGGGTCCCCCCCCCCAAACACCACAAAATGTTTGGGTTGGGGGCCTACCCCGCCCAATCCGGATGTGAGTTTCTGGGATCACAGATCGACGAGTGGAATTTTGCGATTTATTGATGACTTGTATTGATCAAAACCAGTTATCTTTAGAGTGGATAGTTTTCTCTGACGAGGCTACTTTTACATTAAATGGGCACGTAAATCGCCAAAATTGTCGTTACTGGGCTGAAGAGAACCTCCATTGGATGAGGGAACTTCATACTCAGCGCCCACAGAAAACTAATGTGTGGGCCGGAATAATACAAGATAGAATTGTAGGACCATTTTTCTTTGATGACACTCTTAATGGAGCAAGATACTTGCGTTTACTCCAGCACGAACTAATGCCAGTGCTATGTCATTTATTTCCAAACCCCTTAAACCCTATCTTGACCGACGAGAGGTTATGGTTTCAGCAAGATGGGGCCCCACCACACTATGCTGTCATTGTTCGTCAGTATCTGGACAGAATTTTTCCCGGTAGGTGGATTGGGAGGCGAGGTAATATTGAGTGGCCAGCAAGATCTCCAGATCTTACACCACTGGATTTCTTTTTGTGGGGACATCTTAAAAGTAGGGTTTACATTCAGAAACCCAACAACATAGCAGATCTGCAGGAAAGGATAAGAGAGGAAATCGGAAAAATAACACCGCAAATGTTGCATAATGTAAGGGACGAAACCTACCACAGACTGGGATGCTGCCAACAAGTGAATGGTGCACATTTTGAACAATTGTTACGTTGAAAATAAATTTAATTTTTAAATTGTTTTAATTGTATGCAATCCTACAAACATACTAAAAATTAAAATTTGATCAGTTTGCATTGAATTACTCTTTCCACCAGCTTTACAAGGAGGGGTCACAAGCCATAAGGTTGCATTTGAAAAAAATCATGTCGAGGGTGGTTTCAGCCACCCCTGAAGGGCTATATTTTTCATATTACTTGCAAAATGTAGGTAAATACATTTAAAAGTTGACGTGTCTCGGGAATTTTTTGAAAAATCATTCACCACCTCGCTAGCGAATATATTCCAGTTAAAGTCTCCACCGTGTATAGCGGATATAATTTGCATTAACGGCTCTTTTTCATAGTCACAGGAAAAAAGTAGAGAAGTCCATTTTTTGTGTGTTGTGTTAGAATTAAATGCTTCTATTTTAATTTGAATTTTATTTTTGAAATGGAGTTATTTTTAAAAAAAATAATACCTAATGTGAATAATGGTAATGTCTTACATTACCTAACCTACCTACAAGGGAGAATTGCAATCTTCGGCGTTGAAACACATTCATATTTGACACTTTTCCATGTACTTAATATCGAAACATTTTTTTGCACTCAGCGCGCACTTCACCAACCATGTTGGCATCGTCAGAAAACGATTAATTTAGTCATTTTAATTAGAAAATTGTT
>JAPWTK010000574.1:70000-261408 GCA_029963805.1 Aromia moschata
TGTTAAAAATTGAAGGTTACATCATTTTTTTTTTGCAAATTTTAACGATTCCATTCGAAAGAGCGACCTCGAAAACATAGGAATACATGGTGTTAGTTCTTTTTTCTTTATTTTTTCTATCAGTAATATGAGCCTCTAAGTTCATGTCTCTTGACAGTGCACTTGGGCGTTAAAGGGTTAAGTTTTAAATTTAAGATAACTAGAGATATCTAAACTATTAAGACAAAAATTAGCAGAATAATATGAATGATTATTCAGAATGCAATTTGTAGTGAGCAAATAAACCTTTAAATGAGCATTTTATCTTTTCCTAAACTAAATAGTTTGACGAAAAACACAGATTTTTCCTTTGAAAAAAATATTGTTAATGTCTGGACAATTACTTTTTCGGATTTAACGGATTTTGCAGTAACCTCACGATATTATGCTCCCGGCACGAAATTAGTTTCTTTTACCAGTCATTTTCCTTTCACCTGTGGATTACGATTAAATACTAATAATCTCTATCTAAGAAACTAGAAAGTTTTGTTTTGCAGTTTTGTAAAATGAAATCTTTACCAAAGAAGATTGAGAGACTTATATAGTCTTATATATACGAGGAAGGATAAGAACAAAATGTACAGTGCAGTAACAGTTAGCTTTGCTCTTGGCTGAAGTAACAAAACCTAAATTGTGGTCATTTCTTTTATAATTGTAGCTGTGAACGCGTTGAGTACAGTTTGTTATTGTTTGTTTGTAGGTATCTCTTATATTTCTGGTTTATGGTCTTACTACTTCGTTCTACGTTTGCCGTGCGTAATTCGCGGGCAAAGCTAGAAGTGTTCTGTAGAAAAAATAATCACATTATAAGAGAGAATCTGTTAACAGAATATTGACTTATTATTTCCAAAAAGCAAATGTAATTGAAATTGTTATTATATACAAAATTTTGTAATCGTAACGCATTAATGTTTAATAACATTTCTTGTTTTTTTTTTTTTATGAAAGAAATTTTCAAATAGATGTTTTCTTGTTATCATTTTCATAACGGTTCATTTTTAGATGCAATGTATGTTATATACCCGATGTGGAAAGTAATGGGCAACCCTTTAATTGCTCGTGGGGGATCTCCTGTGCTGGTGGGTGGAAGTCCTTTCAGAGAATGGACTTGTGTATCCAGTAAGAGTCCCATGATTTTCGGGATTTATGGACTTGCCGGCTCTTTCAAAAATTGCTATTAATACTGACTCTAAAATGCTATAACATGTGCTATTTATTTCTTTGTGAATAAAGAAATTGCTATTAAAACTGAAAAGGAGCTATTTCTAAATAAACGCAATATTCAAAATCATTTCAATACCTGATTTGGTTGAAGATTTTATGTATGGCACACTTTATTTTTATCAAAAGAACACCCTTGTTCCTAGAAAAACTTGGGTTGTTGACCTTGGGACTTATTTATTTAAAAAAACTGTAAATAAAGAATATAAGTGAAAAAAATCTCGAAAACCATAGGGCATTTACTAGACACGCCAATCTATTTTCGGCTTGACGTCCCCCCATAAACGGTTGAAGGGTTGTCCATCAATATGCAGAACAAAATGTCCTTGTCATTTCTTGCTCGAAAGCTAGAGATTGCAATTTAAAAGTTCGTCAATAATTACTTCATGACTAGAAAAGTGGTGTGGGGAAAATTCTAAAAAGATATGCAGAAGAAAACAATTAAATCAGCGGTTTTTTTTTCTGAAATTCGGTCATAATGCAATTACGGCTCTAGCTTTTGCCTCGCAGTGTATATTGCAGCAAAAATTACTGGGAAAAAACTCAACTTACTGGGAATCTGTAACCTAAGTAGTTGTTTACGTGAATTAGTAAATGGAACATTTCGCTCCTTTTTACGGAGTAGGGGGTAATTATTTCCACGAAGAAGGACTGGAAACTCTTTAACTCCGTTTCCGGGCTGAATCCTATGCCTTCGTGCTCGGAGATGCACAGAACGTTCGTTAACCAGCTGGTTATGCTGTGCGGCAAATGTCTTTTCAGTTGAAGGTGACCACTGAAATTCAAATATTCGTTATGAATCAAAAATGCAACGCAATAACAGTGTGAAATTAAGGGCGGTGTTTTTACAAGCAGCGGCGACTGTTGGAATTTGAAAATTAAGTGTGTAGTGCAGGGCTGGTGTAACAGGCGAGCAAACGAGTAAAATATTCCGACAGTGACATTTCACAGATAATTTGAAAATTGTTGGCTTTTATTTAATTTAAAATCGTTACAAAAACATTATTTATTATTAGGTATTATATAATGATTGTCCACAGAAGCACCCTTGTGGCTATGGCCTGTATAACGAAATGTTTTAGGGCCATTCATTTCAAGTTTGTTCTGGCGAAGCCGTCATATTGGTATCACTTTGTTTACCATTTTTAACGCATTAGGCGAACAGATGCATTCTCTCTAGTCTATTCTAAATCTCAGTGACCCTAAATTGGCTTTAGTAGTGGTTTGTGCCTTTTTAGAGCTTCAAACCTTGATCTTGCATTTAAAGTGTTATAGTGTGTCAAGTTCTGTATGCATCTTGTATAAATGGGGTGGCTGCCAAGGATTGTGGCGGATTGGGATGCGGCAACCCATTTTTTAATTACATCTTGAATCATTCTTCGCAATGGTGTTTCATTTGAAAAGCGATAACATTTGTTCTTACTATATTATAGAATATAAGACTAAAATTTTCGAAATAATTAAAGCAATATTTCGGGAAATTGCAGCCAGAATATATGAGGCACCCTTAGCTCTTTCGTGAAATATATACATCGCATCCTTGAGGACAGAAATCATTCGGTTGGAATGTACATTATACTGGCTCCGTCAGTCAGGACACTTTATTAAGGGGCCTGATTCAAAACGGAGCACCGAACTGCTTTGATTTGACTTTGTCGTAAGGATCTTAGAATTCTTGTAGAATTGTTCACTGGACACTGCCTCATGAATAGACATCTGGAGATTGTCGGCGTCACTGCTGATGATAAAGGGTTTTCCAATAGGGACGGGCCGGTGTTGACAGGCTGTGGCGGCCATGTTGTTTTGGCAGCGTCTGTCAAATATGTTGTTTATGATTCAGTCACTGATGCCAAATCACCATGGCAAGTTACACGATTGAGCAGCACGTCCAAATGATAAAAGTTTATTCGAGACGACCGGTTCGGTAAACAATCTGCCAACACCAGTACGTCAAAGGAACACCAGATCGGCCGAAAACATCGCCGCTGTCCGTGTAAGTGTGTAGGAGAACCCAGGGCAGTCAATTCCTCGCCGTGCACAAGAACTCGGCCTTTCGCAGACTTCAGTTTGGCGAATTTTTCGTCAGGACTTGGACCTGAACCCATACGAGATCTAACTGGCCCAGAAGCTCAAAGTTAATGATCATAGACAACGCCGGTTGTTCGCTGACTGGGCTTAGGAGCGTTTGGAAGAGAACCCCAATTTTGGTCGAAAAATCATCTTTAGTGGCGAGGCGCATTTTTGGATAAACTGCTATGTTTACAAGCAAAATTGCCGTATATGGGACGACGCCAACCCACACGAGGTTCACCCGGTGGCCATGCACCTACAAAAAAATACTGTTTGGTGCGGATTTCGGGTCGGCGGCGTCATTGTTCAGTACTTTTTCGAAAACGACGTTGGTGAAGCCATCACTGTCAACGGCGACCGGTACAGATCAATGATAATCAATTTATTTTGGTCCAAATTGAACGATATGGACGTGGAAGACATGTGGTTTCAGCAGGACGGCGCTACGTGCCACCAGTGGCGGCTCGTGGGTGTGTTACATAGGTGGGCACAGGGTGTGTCAGTAGGATTACTTATTAGCTACCAATATTTAAATTTTTAAAATTTTCAAGGTCATCCACCTTCAGAATTTCAATGAAAAATTCTTTTATACAAAAATATAGACTTTCACAAGAATAATTTTTGGGATTTGGTAGCTTTTTGAAATAATATTTAGTCACGAATATTGAGGGCTTAAATATAGCTATAGGGACAAGCTGCTGACTTCCAGCGCGTTTGTTATTCAAAAAAAGATTCATTAGACTTATCTTTAAAATACCCTGTAGATCCTCGTGTCGTGAAATTTTCAAAAGCAATAAAATACTTACAGCACCATGTATAAATTTATATAAATAAAACAAACATAAGCTCTTAAAACATAGCGATGAGCACGGCTATAATACTCGTAACAAAAATAATTTAATTATAAACAAATTTTATCATACTGCTTATAAGAAGTCTCCTATTGCAGCTGGTTGTCAACTTTTTAACTTACTTCCTACTAATATGAAACAATTAAAAAATGTCAATTTATTTAAGCGCAAATTAAAAAATTTGCTGACAATTGAATGTTTTTATTCAATGAATGAATTTATTGACTATTTTAACAATATATAATGTCTTATGTTTATTTTATGTGTATTGTTTGTCTATTTAAATTTCTGTGCGTTGTATTATACAAGAATTGTAAGACTCTATGTACTATACATAAGTGTATATATGTATATACATTTTTTTCTCCTGACATGTCGGATCTATCCATTGTGATAGCTAATAGATCAATAAATATTCTATTCTATTCTATTCTATATTAAAATAATGGGTGGCAATATGTGAAAAAATTTGATGTAGGTATATTACCATTATTTCTAGAGGAAATCAGCTCACCTGTCCTTATTGTTCACAAAAATGTGAATCGCCTTTTCATTAAAGTCCCGGATTTGTTTCACAAAATTTAATACAATTAATTATTTGGTTTAAAATATGTCTGTTTTTATCCACATTTTCATTGTGACGTCTTATATTTTCACGATAAGCACTATCAAGCTGTTGCCTTATGTATACCTTTCTCAACACACTAAAATCTAAGATGTTATGTAAATGTTTTTCATTGTAGCTAGCATGTTTCTTAGCTCGTTCATTTAAATGTTTTAAATCACTCACCCCTTCTTGAGTCCATGCACTTCGGTTGCCACCCATCACTAAACAAATAAAACAAAACAGTTTGTTTGTTTTAAGACACATAACCACTTAAATCTGTCGTAGACACTACTATTAAAATTTCGTGATTAATTTCGCGATTTTCCTACGTCTGTTTTGGAAATAATCAAATCGGGTATCGGCCTTCCTCACCGTTTAATTTCCGTTCGGATCTCGTATGTAATATCTTTATTAGTCAGTAAAAAGTCCACCGAATTCATTTTGAAACGTTTCACAATCAAAAACAGTAAAAACACACTTCTCAGCGAAGAAAATAAACAATAAAACTAAAAGCGGTAACTGAACAAGTGTGACCCGTTCAGCTGATTTTCGACGATTTAACGACGTCTGTCTGCTGCAATTGTCTCCAAACATACCAGTCACCGAAAAAGCCCGATTAAAAACGAGGGCTGGGATACTGTGTGCCCTCGCCCACGCGCGCGAAATGCGACTACGGTGGCTCGATGCGAATTCAGACTACGGTGGCTCGGTGCTTGATCGATAGTCTGTCATATATATGTGATAAAAATCATTATTTGTGGTATAAAAGGAATAATAATTAGAATATGAATAGTTTGTTGTATACAATTAATTGATATTATTGTAACAGTAATTAATAGTAAAGTAACACGAAAGAAATATTTTCTATTGAAATTTGGGCTGGGCACGTGCCCCTGTGCCCTTTATCACCAGCCGCCACTGCGTGCCACACAGCGAACGCCACGATGGACATTCTGCATGAACGATTTGAGGGCATGGTTATCTCTCATGGAGGTGACGTGAATGGCCACCAAGATCGTGCGATTTAACCCCGGTAGACTTTTCTTGTGGGGGATTTCTGAAGTCGCAGGTGTATGCCAATGAGCCGCAATCGATTGATGCCCTCAAAGTGAACATAACCCAGGCCATCGCTTAAATTAGGCCGGATCTATGCGGCAAAGTCATTGAAAATTAGACCTGTCGCATCCGTGTCACCGTGAGAAGCCCCGGCGGACATTTGAACGATGTCATATTCCATACATAATGGCATACATGGGTGTTTCAAATAAAAAAAAGAATTTCGTTAATACCTCACACGCAGCTTGTTTTATTCCATTTCGACATTGACCCGCCCTTATTGGAAAACCCTTTACTTATGTGGAGAAGAGGAGGAAACTCCCCTCCACCTTCCTTGTCTCTGCCCGGTTTTGGCTGGTGTGAGATCTACTTACCTGGACTTCAGGTATCTGGAACCTAGTAAAATTCAGAGGGCCTCGTTAAGCAGCATTCTGTCCTTCGTTCAAGGGCGTAACCAGGGGGGGGCGATGGGGGCGGCCGCCCCCCCCAAATGGTCAAGTAGAAACCAAAATAGTTGGGGGATTGCGCTTGCCGTTGCCTTCAATGACCTTTTTTTTTAATCTGCATTGGTCGCCCCCCCCCAAAGAAAAATACTGGCTACGCCCTTGCCTTCGTTAGGGGGTGGACGTGGACCTATACGAGGCCCTCTGACCCACAAACGTGGAGTAGCTCATAAAGGACCCAGAGGCCTCAGTGAGCGGCTCTTTGAGTGAGGGCCCCATATACACGGGAAAATATAGCGGGGAATATAAAAAATCTACAATCATACCTTACTGGGACTAACTCCCATAACCAGGTCTCTGGAAAGTGTGACCTCATAGTAACCGCTTTTTCTTCATTCTGGTCTTCGTATTGCCCAGTTAGGAACTGAACTAGAATTTGAATTCGTGGGAAATTGTTCAAACTGTAAGTTAAAAATTAACCAACCTGGATTGTTGTCCTTTAAAAGTGGACCTGTAATAAAATATTTTAATTTTAATTTTTATGTGAGTTTTGTTTCAAATTTAATTACAAATATACATAGATAATTTTAAGTAAAATTAAAAATGTGTGTATGTGAACCGAGTTTGAAACAAAGAAAATTAACTCACCACTGTAGCAGGGTTTGGTTACAACTCGCAGATTTGTAATTACTACTGTTCCAAAATTCTGAAAGCATGACGTTCTGGTTTAGTTAAAGTTCAGTTATACAGAGTGTTTGATTTATCATTCTACATCTAATATTTCTTTAAATACGAGGTACGTGAAATAAGAATAAGAACGAAAGTTCCTTATTTGATTTTGACTACATACAGGGTTTGTCCGGAAAGTAACGTCAGTGAATTTTTTTCCCGACACTGTACGCGCCAGCCCGCGCTTTACGTGCTGGGATTGTGGTGGGGGGGATCTGGCAACAAGATCCAACAAAGGTCAGTTGGCTACTGATCGTTGTAGCGGTCGCATCACTCGTTCTTTGAGAGTCGTTAATGCAACGTTCGTTTGAGCAACGGATGGCGATTAAGTTTTGTGTGAAACTGGAGAAGAGTGCTGCGGAAACCATTCCAATGTTGAAGAAGGCTTTTGGCGTCGATTGTCTTTCGGACAGGCAAATTTTCCGGTGGCACAAGGCCTTCGCAGAAGGTCGGGAAGAAGGTCGGGAAGATGTCACGTCGGGAACGACGAGAACCGCGCTGGACGGCTATCAACCTCCAGTTCCGACGACAATGTGAAACGTGTGCGTGACTTGTTGAACACTGACCGTCGTCTAAGTGTCCGTTTAATTTCCTAAACATTAGACATTACGAAAACCATTGTTCACGAAATTGTGTCGGAGTCTCTAGGAATGAGGAAGGTGTGCGCGAAGCTCGTGCCAAAAGTGCTAACGGACGATCAAAAAGCGAGGCGCGTCGAAACCTGCCAAAAACTTTTGGACACCTGCGAAGACCACCCCGCTTTCCTTGATGACGTCATTACCGGGGACGAAAGTTGCGTCTTTGAATACGATCCGGAGATGAAGAGGCAAAGTGCGGAATGGCACACGTCGAACTCCCCTCGCCCCAAGAAGGCCAGGATGTCCAGGTCAAAGATCAAGACAATGCTGATTGTCTTTTTTGATTGCCGTGGATTGGTCCATCATGAGTTCGTTCCGCAGGGGACAACCGTAACCGGAAAGTTTTACGTCGAGGTGCTGAAGCGGCTGAAACGCAGTGTGAATCGCGTCCGCCCAGACATCTCAAAATCCTGGAAGCTTCACCACGACAAAGCGCCTTCGCACACCTGCTTCCTCGTGGCCGATTACCTCGTCAAGGCAGGCATCACCGTTGTTCCCCAGCCTCCCTGCAGCCCCGATGTGGCCCCCCAGACTTTTTTCTGTTTCCGCGCCTCAAAACTCAATGAAAGGACAGCATTTTGGGTCGGTGAAAAACATTCAGAAGGCTTGCACCGACGCTTTAAAGGCGATTCCGGAAAACGACTACCGTGCGGCTTTTGATGCGTGGAAGACCCGCTGGAACCGATGTGTGGACGCAGGAGGAATGTATTTTGAAAGTTTCTAAAGATTTGTACACATAGAACCAATAAAAACCATTTTTTTCTCACTGACATTACTTTCCGGACAAACCCTGTATTGCCGTATTCAGAAAAACAATCGAATGTTGGGATATATTCGAAAAATCGAAAAATCCGCAATGCGAATTTGTTTTTTTTTTCGAAATTGCTGTAATTTAACATCGAAATTAAAATTCTCGAAAACATTCAGTTGTATACTTTTAAAGATTTTTTTTAAACATTTGATTGACTCCATTTTTTTTGTTTGATTTACCATTAACGTTCGATTCTAATAAGAAAGATTCAAGAAAGAAAATCAGGTAAGGAGACCTTTGTGTTTATACTTCTCTTTGCAAGTCGCATATTTAAGAAAAAATAAGTTCCAAGAAAAAATAAATCGGTCAAACATCTAAGATCGAAAATGTTGCTGAAAATATCCTGACATGTTTGAAAGCATGTCTGGAATTTCTATACAGTCTGCAAATGATAAATTAGACTTAAGGTTAGACCTAGAAGCTTCTTTGGTTAACTTTTCACCTCAACCCTATTTTTTTAAAACTTTTACTTTTGAAAAAAAACGTTTATCTATTTACATAAACGCACGTACGTTTATCACATCGTAACTGTCATAATCTTCCGAAAACGAGTATACGTGACGTTTTCTTCGCCTTAAGTCCCACAAGGAGTCTCCATTCAGCTCTACGGGGCCATTTTCGCTATTCGAAGGTATGGATGTAACTGAAAAATAAACGAAAATCTTTCATGTACATGCACTTTAGTAGATACAATAACCGTGAAAACCGTTGCCTAAGGAATCATTACTTCCACATCGATTTTTTTTCCATATTTAATCAGACTAAATCACTAAAACCATGAGTTTGTATTTTTAAAAGTGTTAAATTTGGATATAGCCTTTATGACCTTTATGACCTTTTTGGTCTTTATGAACCATACGACCATTATGACCTGATAGACCACTGTAACCTCTATGGCCTTTAAAATTATGATTTAATAAACAAATTCAACAATTATACATTAATGTTTTGTATAAGGGCGAAATAATCCGTCCAAGGGGGACAAACTGACGAATGTCAGTATCTTAGTGGTAGTCTGAATGGTCATGTTTTATCGTTCATATGTTTCTTTGCTCAATTTAAAGACTTCCGCGAAGAGGTGAGCATTCTTACGGCGTCTTTGATACACCATTTGCAACCCCTGATATCCCCTCTTCGATATATAACTGCGTTATGAAAGTTTCTTGGCTTGCATGCTAGCGATTTTAAGGGAGACAAGGAAAAGGGTGATTGCAGCTCTGGAAGCAACCCTTCAAAAGGGTAAAAACCGCCTCCTGCTAGATAAGGAATACAGGGGTGGTGGGAGGTACGGAAAAAGAAATGTTCCTCGTTGTTTTACCTCGGAACGATTTCAGTGCACTAACAAGAATCGTTTTTAGTTGCTTTGATTCCATCCTCCAATGGGATGAAAAGTGAAAAGTACCCCCAAACTCCCGAAAAGAATTGAGAAGCCTCCCAGGAATAGGAAACAGGCACTGAGAGAGAGAGAGAGAGAGAGCCTTTGAGGAGAGAGAGAGAGTATGGGGTCGAAGCAACTAAACACGATTCTCGTTTGTACATTGCAAGTCACAAATAAAATTATAACTTTGACACTTTGAGTGTCTTGGTTACCACTAACTTTTGGACTTTTTAAAAGTTTTGTTAAATCGTAATATTTTTACACAGACAATATGTAATTTAGTTGAGCCTTAATAACGGGACAGTATATTCTATTTCGATCGAGTTCCAATCAGGACACGACTAATCTTATGATGATATACTTCAATCTCTAACCAAACAATAAATTCTATTGGGGGATAAGAGGGCTCAAAGTTGGAAGTTAAATTAAGCGAAGAACATATTTTCGAGAAAACCCGAATTTACTGGCGTACCTAATAAAGGGAATGATTCATTTACAATGTTAATCGTTCCTTGGAAGAAGTAGTCGTTCCACATGTACGAATACATGTTTGAATGTATACTGATGTTCTGATGTATGAATGTATCCACATGTATGAATGTATACTGATTTAAATAAAAAACCTCGAGGCGCAGTAATAGTTAAGCAATTTGTTTAAACATTTCACACAATAAAGAAATTATTAAGTTTTCAATAAGAAATAAACAGTAGTTAAAAGTATATTCAGAATGAGATGAGTTGCACCACCGCGATTGATTATGCACTTATTTATCGGTGAAGGACACTCAAATAACTGAAGGAACTGAAGGACACTGAATTAAATTATCAATGTCGCTTTGGGATATAGCATTCCTATTATCTTGTATGCGAAGCCAAGTATCGTTGAGATTATCAGGGGGATGGAGAAAAAAATGACCCAGTTTGGTATTGACAATATCCCAGACATGTTTGATTGGTGAGATCGGTGGAAAATGCAGGCCATGGAAGCACATGTACGTCAGCTTTTACCAAAAACTTTGTCGTAACTCTTGCCGTGTGAGGACTCACGTTATCTTGTAGAAATGTAGAAATTTGGCTCATTTGATCCCTGCAATTGATTGGGTATGGCACTACAACAGGTTCTAAAACATCCCCTGTGTAGCTGGACTCATTCAAATTGCTCCGAAGGAAAACTAAAGGTGACTTATTACAAGGGTCCGAAAAGTGTGCCACAACGCAGGGTCGGACTCATAATCCGTCATGTCATTGATGGAAGGACATATGAGGAACCAAAAAGACAGGAGCAAAAACACGTTAATAATGTTCATATATATCGCTTGTGTCATTCAAAAACACCAACTGTCTTCATTGCTTGAGCGTACGTTGCCATAACCAGTAGTTTTTCTGCATTTCTTCTCGTTAAACGTGAGCGATTTGGCCTGAACATATGGTACTAGAAGGAAAATGATCGTTCCACATCTACTGAAGTTAAAGGTCAAAAGAGTTTACATGGGCAGAGGACGAGACATCACGCAACAATATTTTCACGAATTTCGCACAGTTTTTTTGTATCATGTATTTTTAAGTAAAACAGTTTTGAATTTATGGTTTACAGTTACACTTTTACTATTTGTTAACATATCCAATTTCGTTTGCACCTCAATGGTCACGGACAACATGTCTGACACATGCAAAATGCTAGTCTCTAGTTATTGCTTTGTCAATATTTAAAAAATTCGCCTCTATGTCGTACAATGTTTTTTAAATATTTGATTGCTGAAATATCCACTGACTTTGTTGTGTGGCAAGTGAATTGTTAGCCTCTAATTGTAACACAAATGTGTTGACAATTTCAAAATATTTGGTAAAATAAACAGCAGCCTGGATTTGGCCAAAAAAACGTCCAAAGTGAATATTGTCGACCACGTTCCACGAAAGGCTACATGCGCAAAACATTATGAGTATGCACAAATTAACATTATTTTTAAATTTAGGTGGAATAAATGAGTCCATTTTGTTTTTGAAAATTCTGAGACACGTCAATTTCTAATTCTAAAATGACACCTTGCGACGTAAAAATATCACCCCTAAATTCAACCCCCTTCAGGTGATAGCTACAACCTCTAAATTTTCAAATTGGAAGTAGGGGCTTGTGATACTGCATTTGAAAGGTCTTTTCATTCTCTATTCAAAACTGCTATGGTTTTAAATTGTATTGCAGAAATTAATAAGAAAAAAGTTTCTCCAGCGTATGAAATTCGTTAAATTAAAATAAAACTTTTATAGTAACCTATTTGTCAATTTTAGGTTCTAAAATGTTAATAATAACAAAAAATAAATTTCTGTAAATGTCGACATTCCCTACGATGAGATAAAAACTTACTAATAAATATATACAATTTTTTGCTTGACAATCGAACGACATTAACGAGCAAGCAGCAAAAAAACAAATCTGAAATTTAAGAAGTTGGCCAACTTTAGTGAAATTACCTAGAAGCGCGCTTGTCATTGTAACAGTAGTTAACAGTTATCAATGTTAAACTTTTTGCTTTAGTTTTCATGTTGCAATTCAGAGAGATGGTTTATTGATCGATTTGGAAAGATTGTGTGGAGATATTGCCAGACATTGACTTCGCAATGTGCTGGTGCACCATCCTGCTGAAACCATATTGCATTACCTGAATGTTGTGGGTTTCCTTTAGCTGGACACAAGTTTGCCATCGTCGGTACAACATTATTTTTGGAGCAACGCTAAATAAGTTTCTCCATTCAAATTGCTGTCAATGAAGAAGGTACCAATGATATTTTCTCCAATTATTCCTGCCCTAACTTTCTCAGGGTTTTGCGTGTGTAGTTCCCTCATCCAGTGAGGATTATCTCTTATTTTTTTAATTTATCTGTTTTTTTTTTATTTTTTTTTGTTTAATGTAACGAATTTCGTATGCTAGAGAAACTTATCTTTTTTTTCTTGTTAATTTCTGCAATAAAATTTAAAACCATAGCAGTTTTAAATAGAGCATGGAAAGACCTTTCAAATGAAGTATTACAAGCCCCTACTTCCTATTTGAAAATTTAGGGGGTTGTAGCTGTCACCTGAAGGGGGTTGACTTTGGGGATGACATTTTTACGTCGCAAGATGTCATTTTAGAATTAGCAATTGACGTGTCTCAGGATTTTCTAAAAAAAATGCATAATGATGGGAGCTACTGAATTTATTCGATTTGGCTGTTCCACACTGTATATCAACGATTGCAAGGAATATATAAAATATGTGATCTGTCTATTGTAAAATCCTCGTAATTTACCTTTAACTTTTTCAGTCTATTCACAAATGGTAACGACTGTGCCATTATTGCAAAAATCCACACAAAATCAGATTATACAGTGTGGAAATAAAGTATGGAACCTGTGAATTATTTCAAAAACTGATAATTTTAGGCAAAAACCCTCGGACATGTCCATTGAGTTTTTTTCCAAGGAACATTTTGGTGGACTTAGTTATGCCGGAAAGTGCTGCATGGCGGCGCCACAGGTCACGACTCAATTTTTTTAAATTACAAGGGGCATTTTTGGTAACTTTTTTTACAAAGCTGACCTCATTCTGAGTAATTTCATGTACAACTTGTATGGGGTTACTCGGGAAAGTTTTTGAGAGAAAAATAAAGAAAACCGATCCCAGTTAGACATTGAAAGATTCAAGAGTATGACTACCCATAACTCGTTGAAGTGGGAATAATTCAGAGTAATAGTGGTTAGTGCATGTACACTGACACTCGTTTTTATTAACCCATTTTTGCCCCGTGTAACCATACGGTCACGGAAACAGATGTCTATATTACTAGTACTTGCACATCGACTAACGCATATTTCGTAGTTGTAGTTCTGACACTAGCATCTAAATGGCACTAGTAATGCCCTGAATGTCATTATTGTTCGATTAGTTGTTTATGGTGCATTTTATAGAAGTGTGCTTTAGAGTGAAAATTATTTGGCTGAATAACATGGACATCAATTTTGAGTAAGTACAATTTCTCTCTTACATTTAAAAAAAATGTACTTGTTTTTCCAAATTTTGAATCATAATAGTTACAGGATTTACCATAGTTGCATGTTGTTACTGAGGTTATGTTCTACTTGATGATCTATTGATCAAAATATGGGTGTGACCATATGGTCACACAGGGCTGAAGTGTAATAAAATATGTTTTTTATGTATAATTCTTTCAGAACTGGATTTCCATTACAAGAAGCGCTTGAAATGATATATAATGATGAAGAAAATGAAAAAAACTGTATCTTCAGCATATATATATAATTAATCTCCACCAGAACCAAATGCTGACACGGATGAGGATTCGGCGGATGAGGCCGATGGAGGTCTTCTTTATAATTTGTGTAGACGGCAGCTTACGGCACCTGTTGAGATCTGTTTTGGAAAGAATAACGTTGATACGAATGATAAAGCCATTGACGGGGACTATTCAGAAAAAATAAAGGTGGAAAATAATGAAATGGTACAGACTCCTGCAAATAAAAAACGTAAGCCCAGACAAAAAAACTATGGGTAAAAAGGATAGAGGTACGTTTGAGTCCGCTATTTCAAAAGAAGAAGGAATTATGGTCATTAAATGGACATATAATGCAGTAGTAACCGTTGCTTCTACAAGTTACGGAACTCACCTAGTTCGAATGGTAAAACGATATTCCCAGTCCCAAAAAAAATTATACAGGTGCCTCGGCCCCATATAATTGGGGAATGCAATAAATACATGGGGGAAGCGACCATATGGATGAGGACGTTAACAGATATAGGGTTTCAATACGTGGGAAGAAGTGGTATTAGCCAATTTTTACTTGGCATGTGGACGTTGCTCTACATAACATGTGGATTTTGTACAGGAATTCAGCACCAGAGCGAAAGCAAACATCTAATATCGTTTTCAAACGAGAAATTGCTCAAGTACTGCTTCAACAATATACAAATCCTCCAAGCCGACCTATAAGACCGTCTATCAATGTAAACAGTCTCGCTCTCCACCGAATATCGGATGATGTCCGATATGACGAAAAAAATCATTTAGTCACGTCTGTACCAAATAAGAAAAGGAGGAGATATGCAGGGGAACGGTGCTTATCAGTTGGAAGAACTCAATGCAATAAGTGCGATGTTAGACTCTGTAGTGAGTGCTTTTTGCCATTTCATACAAAAAGAATGTAGTATTTCAATATTATTTTCTATTGCAATAAAGTTTACTTTTGATTGATATTTTTTTACGTATTTGCCCAGTGTTACCATATGGTCACAGTCCTTAGGGACTAAAATATGATAAACATACTATTTAAATCAATGAACTAAAGTTTAAAGAGGTTGACTCAAACGTAATTTAAAGAAATTAACAAAAAATTCTTAAAATAATAAATTCGGGCAGAAATGGGTTAATTTCGATAATTTCTGGTCCGATTTACCCAAGTAGGTGCTCAAAATGTCCCCTGTTTACCGTTTGGCAATGTGCCAGGCGTTCAACAAATGCCCTTTGCACGTTGCCTATCGTTTCCGGTGAGATCAGCCTCATCTCGGTACGAATGCGTGCCCTCAGGTCTTCGATATTACCTGGTCTGTCCACATAAACCCGGCTTTTGAGGTGTCCCCATAGGAAGTAGTCCAGCGGGTTCAAATCAGGAGATCATGCTGGCCACTCTACGTAACCCCGTCGACCAACCCATCGATTTGGGAACACCTCATTTAGGTATTGTCTGACACTTAATGTATAACGTGGCGGTACACCATCCTGTTGGAACCAGATGTCTGGTGCAAATTCACCATGTTCTACTCCTGGAAAAAGTTCGATAAGAGTAGGTAACACTTGCGTTTGCAAGATCGCTAGATATTGTTGTCCATTTAAATTCCCCTCAATGAAAATCAGTCCAATAAGTCTATTTTTTTATCATTTCCGCCCAGACGTTATGTAACTTTTTGAGGATGCTGAGTATGGGCTTCCTGCATCCAGTGAGGATTTTCTGCTGCTCAATATCGACAATTATGTCGATTAACCGTGCCATTTAAGACGAAGGAGGCCTCGTCGGAGAACAGAATATTGCCACCAAAATTTTCATCCTCGTTACATCGGATTTGCATTATTTCGCAAAATTCATTGCGACGATCAAAATCGTCCTCTGAGAGCTCCTGCATTAAACTGATTTTGTACGGGTGGAATTTCTGCTTATGAAGGATGTTTCGTACCGATGTGTGGCTAAGATTAAAATCGATGCCCATTTGGCGAGTTGTCAAATGGGGATTATCTTGAACCTGGAGCATGACATCTAATTGAGTGTTTTCAGGAACAGGTTGTCTGCCTGATTCAGGCAAATCCCTTACATGCCCCGCAGCTCGAAATTTGGCTACAATTTTAGTTACCGTTGATCGTACTATCGGTCGTTCAGGATGCGCTTCATTAAATAAAGTGCAGACCTCGGGCCTCTGCGAGTCGCCGTACGCACCATAAGAATCTGAATCCTGTCAGTTTCATTTAGGTGTACCATTTTTATGCGGTAGGCAAACAAAGATCGCTCTATTAAGTCTTGAAAAAGACTAATTGAAGAAGAAAAAATAAGTCGAGAAAAAAAGAAAGATAAGGTGAAACAGAAGGTTGAATTCGATTTGAAAACAACGGTTTTGTTATGCCTTGTCGAAGAATACAAGACGTACCTAGAATTCGAAATCAGTTCAAAGCCCACAAATGCCAAGTAGTAAGTGCGAACCAGTGTGAAGCCAGAAAGCAATGAATTATGTAATACCTTTGGAGCAAAAATGCGCTCCAAAGCGTTCCCCTACCCCTAAAAGCCACTTTTCAGCACAGGTGCGTGCGCAAACCATTTGTACTCTGAATTATTCCCACTTCAACGAGTTACGGGTAGTCATACTCTTGAATCTTTCAATGTCTAACCGGGATCGGTTTTCTTGATTTTTCTCAAAAACTTTTCCGAGTAACCCCATACAAGTTGCACATGAAATTACTCAGAATGAGGCCAGCTTTGTAAAAAAGTTACAAAAAATACTTCTTGTAATTTAAAAAAATTGAGTCGTGACCTGTGGCGCCGCCATGAGGCACATTCCGGCATAACTAAGTCCACCAAAAGTTTCCTTCGAAAAAACTCATTGGACACGTCCGAGCGTTTTTTTCCAAAAATTATCAGTTTTTGAAATAATTCACAGGTTCCGTACTTTATTTCCACCCTGAATGTAAATACACTACACAAACTCTAAAAGAAATACTTACACGGTGCAAAATACGTATGTACACACGGTTAGTAGTTAATCACCGCGTCGGGCTAATACTAATCGAACAACGGAACGCTCGCTGCGCTATATGGATAAACTGCATATACCCTTCTCTCCATCTCACACCGAGCGAGTCCCAGCGGTTGTTACCAGGCACGGTTAGTGGTGTACGGATGCACGGGCAAAAAATACACGCGTACATAATTTACAAGGCGGTTAAAAAATACGGTTTATACTTTAATTATCATAGAGTTGTATAATACCCGCCCTGCGTTGTACCACACTTTCCAGCAGTGGCGGTGCGTGATATTTCAGTTAGCCATATCTTGAAAACGACGCATGGGACCCACTTCACTTTTTAGGTGATGACTATACACCTCTTACAGAAAGGATTTATAGTGAAAAAACCGTCAGCAAAGTTTGCGAAACAAATTTCAAAAACACTGGAGCACTCCCTGGGTTCTCAGTAACGCTCTGTGGGATATTTGCAGTATATATTTTTTTCATAATCTAGAAACAAATATAAGGAGACGTTTTTCGATTTGTTACAAAATATTTCTTTTTCAAAAAAGTTAAAATGGCCATTTTAATTTTGAAAAAAAAAAAATTTTATCGGAACATTTTGTTTCCAAATATGTAAAATGGCCACTGAACTCACGCACGCGAGTGTTCCAGACCCTACTTATTACTGAAACATATTTCACCCGAAACCATCATGATGTGTGAGGGCAAAATGACATTCAATAGCTACTTGTAAATTCCTCCGATCCCCACGGAAATGTCTCACTCATGTCCATCGTGAGTACACAAACAGAATCGGAATTCGTCGCTAAAGACCATGTAATGTCATACTGGTTCCCAGTGCATTTGTTCGTTACACCATTCCAGCCTGCGAGCACCATGGCTTGAAGTAAGAAGTAGGTATAGAAACGCTCGGTAAAAACGAAGTCTATAAGATCTTTTTCGTCGATATTTGAAGTACGAACGCCATATACACTTTTTGCGCTATAAAGTTTTTCTCCAAAAATTTCCCCCGAACATCTTCTTCAGGCCCCTGACTCAACATCTTAAAACAGTTTTAACATTACGGTCTACGAGGTTGGCAGTCTTCCTTTGTTGTTGTTGGCAAAGAGAAAATCTGGTCTCTCTCATACAATAATCCGGCCACGTTCAAAATCACTTAATTTACGAAATTTTGAATTTGTCTAGGCATCGCAAATAATGTTTACTATAGAAATGTAAAAACAGGACTGACAATAATTTATTTATGTTTGGCAGAATCTGATTCAAAACATACACTTTTTTATATGAAAATTGCAGCAAATACCAAGATAACGTTAAACTTATTTGTTGAAAATCTAATCATCTCTCTGGTATGTTGAGGTACATTTCAAAATTTAAAAAAAAAACTGGACGTTTTCCACGAAACACCGAACTACTACACTTTTCTCGACGCGCGTTTTGCCAACCAAGTTGGCATCTTCAGGAGAAGATTAAAACTGATTCACTCAGGTTTAATCTTGACTCAGTTTTAATCTTCTCCTGAAGATGCCAACTTAGTTGGCGAAACGCGCGTCGAGAAAAGTGTAGTAGTTCGGTGTTTCGTGGAAAACGTCCAGTTTTTTGTTTCTACGCCGAAGGTTCCAGTACCCACTCCAGGATGAAAATTTCAAAAAAAATTGTTTAACTAATACCTATTCGGTGTTGCGTTTTTTTAAAATCACTATGTGTTTGTAGAAAAGGAGGTGGGTCCCTAGTTTTCGGCCTAATTTATTTTTGATCAAAAAATAAATTTTTTTTTACAGTTTTATTTATTTATGTATCATTTACAATGGATCTGACCACAAACGAACCCACCCCCAACCCTCCCCCCCCTTTTTACCCCCTTTAATGACGCAATAAACAATTTGCTTTTTACCAACTTCCGCGGTAGTTTTTGGCTAAAAAAAATTTATTTTATCAAAAAAATATCACCCTAACCACTCACGGATATCACATATAATCTTCCCCCTCCTGTAGAACTGTATGATATTATTGATAATAATAATGCTTGTACTACAAATCAAACTCCAACACCCCCAACCCCCGTCTTAATGCAGTACCCCTTCCGTCACTCTTGTAACTCGCTAGCGCGGGTAAAATGGTTCTTTGGGAACTACATGAACATTATTAATAAATTAATACTATTTTTTTTAAACAAGCTTTTATTTAAATGCTCTAAAAAAAGAAAATAATCTTCAAATTTAATCAAACCCATCAATTTATTACATTACACAATTTATATGATATAAAAGTTTGCCACGAGATTTACTTGTGTAGATGTATTTACTTATTTTATAAAATACATACTTTTTTTCTTAGATTTTCTTATGTCAAGATCAAGTTACATAATTATTACATTCTTGTTTATCTACACAAGTAAATCTCGTGACAAGCTTTTATATCATATAAATTGTGTAATGTAATAAATTGATGGGTTTGATTCAATTTAAAGTTGATTTTCTTCTTTTTTAGAGCATTTAAATAAAAGCTTGTTTAAAAAAATATTATTAATTTATTTTTTATTTTTTAGTTATCGACGTGTTTTTGTATCGAAATGTTTCTCAACCTGTTCATACTATCCCTAACCTATACCAAGTTATAACTCTTTAAAATTGGTATGGTGGCCATCTTGTTTTTCGCCATTTTGAATTTTCTTCACCGCCGCTAGAATTTATCTAGGGTATAGGTTGATATTAGTTAAGACACGACCCCGCTAAGTCTTACTGTTTAGCCGGACAGTAGTACTCCATCTCCTCGAAGGGTTGAACGCAGACGTCAGTTTATTCGTATTCTTGTTAGAAAACCCTTTCATTTGATACCCACATTATGGGAGTGCTTAAAAATAACTAGTCCGTCATCTTGGGCGGTCCGCCATATTGGATTTAGAGTAAATTCATTTTATTTTCTTATTTCTTCTCAGCAAACCCTTTCATTTGATACCCATATCATGGGAGTGCGCAAAAAATAACTATCCGCCTTGGATTAAAATACATTTTATTGTCTTATTTCTTCTCAGCAAATCCTTTCATTTGATACCCCTTTCCTGGGATTTCCCCAAAATAACTTGTCCGCCATCTTGAACGGTCCGCCATATTGGATTTAGAGTAAATTCATTTCATTTTCTTATTTCTTCTAAGCAAACCCTTTCATTTGATACCCATATCATGGGAGTGCACAAAAATAACTAGTCCGTCATCTTGGGCGGTTCGCCATATTGGATTTAGAATAAATTCATTTTACTTTCTTATTTCTTCTCAGCAAACCCTTTCATTTGGTGCCCATATCATGGGAGTGCACAAAAAATAACTAGTCGGCCATCTTAGACCGTCTGCCATTTTGAATTTAGAATGACATAACTACTAACTAGCTAACCATGCATTGTCATTCAAACTAAACGTGTATGCAAAATTTCATATCAATCGGTTGAGGATAACTACTTTAAAATTCAGTTGCAAGATTTGACCCGAACATACATACAAACAAACAAACATACATACATTGCAAGTTAAATAAAAGCTTGTAAAAATGATAATGCTTACTACAAATTAAACTCCAAAATCATCCCTCTTCCCCTCTCTCAACTGTAATATAAAGCTTACCATCATTTTTTTCGGTATCTTTATTTTAGTTATGTTTTCAAAGCTTTATTAGAATATGTTAACAACACTTAAAACGTTATATTCAAGCACAAAAGAAAATACCCCCACCCCTATTCTTAGCACGATTTAGAAATCTTTTTCCGCATTTGACACAGTAGGTTTTGGATAAAAAATATTCTTTTTGACATAATACAAAACATCATCCTAATGACTCACGTATATCACTTGAATGCACTAAACTACTCTCACTTTAGCAACTGCCTCTATTGAAGCATCCTTTAAATATTTAATTATTTAAATAATTAATTACGCTATAAATGTTTCGCTGAGTATTATTTGGCTAAAAAATAGTATTCTATTTTAAAAACCTCTTCGTTTTCACTGACCCGACCCATACGATATAACCTTATTTCTCCTTTTCAAAGAGGGGGGGGGGTTGGGGGTGAGTTCGTTTGTGGTCAGATTCATTGTAAATGATATATAAATAAATAAAAAAAAAAAATTTTTTTGATTTTTCGACCAAAAATAATATAGTCCGAAAACCGGCTTTAGGGACCCGTCGGAACCTAAGTCGGTGGTGCCACTGCTTCCTCAAATGTATATTAGAGACATTGTGCGTCGACTGCCGTTCCAGCAACAAAAACAAGGGTGACTCAGCAACACTCACCGCGTTGCGGAAGGCTTCCAAGACGTTCTGCGGGCGCCGATCTGTTTCGAGTACGACTTCTCGAAGGTGCCGGCACAAGCCGGCCGGGTATATAGACAGGCAAATCACGCATAATTTAGATAGAATAGTATAAGATAAACTTCTTGCCCAGTGGACGCATAAGTTAGTCTATACCTGAACGTGCGCCGCGGTATTCGTGAGATAAATAATCGAATATAAATTCTATAAAATAAATTAGTATTAGTTGTAAGTGTTTAGTCCGTGTTTGTATTCTTAGTTAAATAAATAGTGTTAGTTTAAAGTGAGAGTTTAAATTTTTCACACCTTTAAGAAAAACGTTACAATATCTATGAACATACCGTGACTGAGTTTTCTCGTTGGCATTATGCAGCTCCTCCTCGAAGATACCGGATAGTCTCTTTCTTCCGAGAACGAGTTGAACAAAAAAACTGGCGTCGAATTTCGGGTGGATGCCGGGTAAAAATTTGGTGGCCTTGTCGACGGTAGAAATCGAACACAACGAGTGTGCTGCGGATTTGATGTTTAAAGTCGCGGTGGATCCGGGTACCATTTGCTTCTGTACCCATTTTGCGTCTACCTGTAACAGAAGTTCAAGCGAATTATTGGTACCTATGTATTGATTAATCAGTAAAAAAAACATGTTTTACTGTGTCTTTGTAAAAAATGGTAATAGTCTTGTCAATGAAGAGGAAATGTCGAGATCCGAATTTTTTACTTCAGTCTGTGTTCGGACTAGAGTGCAATAAGTCCGCGGTAAGTCAGGACCGAACTAAGCAAAGCAGTGAACAATTTAAGCAATTGAGCAAGTGGGTCAGTACATATCGCCGTTCCCATTACTAAAATATATATCTGATTTTCAGATTAATTTAAATACCGTAGAATAGGAATGAAATTTAACTAACAAATGATTATTATATTGAAATTATATGTATTATTATTATATATATATATATATATAGTATGTAGTAATCAGCGTAATACACATACGTGCCAATATACATGACTTAATCTAAGATTCATAACTTTGTCACTTTCGCCCTTTTGTAACGGGAGTGACTATATATTGTAACGTTTTATTTATTTCGGGTTCGTGAGGTGTGAAAAATTAAACTCGCACTTTTAAACTAACACTATTTATTTAATTACTACAACTACGGACTAACACTATTTAACTACACTAATTTATTTTTATACAATTTATATTAGAGCGTTGTACGGAAAGCCGCGCCGGTATTCAAATAGGAACTGTCGTCGCGCGTGGATACCCCGCGTTATATACACCTATAGAAGGGTCGCGTATCTACCAGAAACATTTAGCGCGCGAAGTCGAACCGCCGCGAATACTCGTGGCGTTTCTGGGCGTCCTACGTCAGCACAGGTTATCGGCTGCTTTGGTCAGCCGGCGTCAAAACAGGCAGGGGCGGACTGGCCCAGCGTTCGTAACAATATTGTGGAGAGCGATGGTCTGTCCGCCGCTGCCTCGATACCAGATGACCCCCCCTAACAAACGTAAGCAAGGTCCGACATCGCGAGAACTTCGATAATAAACCGGAGTGCATCTAGCATGTTCTCGCAATTGTCCACGATAAATATAAGTAGCCTCAGTAACGGCGAAAAGGACAGTCCTTCTCTGGAATTGTGCGTCGAGGTCTTCGTAAAGTAGTCGAATATAAATTGTACAGAAATAAATTAGTGTTAGTAATATAGTGTTTAATCCATTTTGTATTTGATTAAATAAATATTGTTAGTCGAAAGTGTGAGTTTGAGTTTTTCACACCTAACGAACCCGTGAACCGAACTTAGTGAACCGTTACAATATAATGAAAACGATCGCTCAGCATCTACAGTCAAATTGCATGTCAATGGTGCAAATTTGGTGCAAGTATTCGAAATAATCAGGGGCTTCTTCTGGGTCATTCTGGACGACTTCTTGTAACCTTTGTCATCAATTGTTTTTGTCAGAAAAGTAAAATGGAGGTAAACTGGAGGTAATTTTGTTAGAAATGTAAAGGCCGCTTTACAGTTCGCAATTGTTCTTGCCGGCAAGAAAAATTGCAGCAATTTTATTGCGCGCACGCGTATTTATGTCTGTTTGGACAATTTCTTAACAAATAAACACAAATAAATAATGTGCGCGCAATAAAAATTGCTGCAATTTTTCTTGCCTGCAATAAAAATTGCGAATTGTAAAGCTGCCTTAAGGGGGACTTCTACCTTGAGATGTCCATGAAAAAACATTTTTTTAAATCAGAAAAATCCAAATTGGCGATCGCCAGAACATCGCAAATTGAAGGCCGCGAAAATTTCCGTCTAAACGGCTGACATTGTAGCACCCTCTGTGTTGATTTGAAACAGAAATACAAAATATTTTCTTAATCAGTCGTGTTTTGGTCAGGGAACAACGAGATATTTTTTCGATTACTGCAAAATTACAAAAATGGCGGTAAATTTAATAAAACATGTTTTTTGCAAATTTTTTTGCTACAAAAAAAATTAATTACATTTTTTAAATGTTTTTATCGAAAAACCGGCTCGCCAGACCCCGGATAAATGTTTTTTTACGCATTCGTGCAAAATTTCAAGTCGATAGCTTAATTACAGTGGCCGCTAGAATGTCAGCCATTTTTAAAAACGTGATTCTGAGAAAAACGCGTTTAAAGTTTAAAATGTGAATTATTCAAAGGGGCTTATATTTATTTTTTAAATGTATCAAGGTAGAAGTCCCCCCTTAATGCTATAAGAGTCGGGGGTGATGAAGGGTTAGCATTACCAAGAGAAGATCATGTTCAAATAATATTACTTACATATTTCATAAAATATGATATTTTTTTTTATTTTAAATAAAATAATAAAATATATGTATGTAGTAATTATAGGAAGATCATACCAAATAAATGTCGAAAGATCGTGTAAATTTCATTCATAGTTATTTATTGTAGATATACGGTCAAAGTGTGAATACGACTGGTATTTACAGATTTAGTCTAATTAAATGTCGAAAAATGGGATGTGGAAATAAGTCCTCAGGCAGCGGTTTTAGGTTAGGACATCTCAAAATTCTGACGAGTAACAAGAGTGAGTTCTGAGGTTGAATTCTGATTCGACGTTAAAAATTATTTGGTAAGTGGCTAATCTCTTGTATACCCCTTTCTTTCTTTCCTCTGCAATCTTAACTGCGATTGTGTAAAAAAAAGAAAGACAAGTATTTGTTTTCATGGACTAGTTACTAACCTTCAGCAGACAAGGTGGAACTTCGACGTTTCTCGTTATCGCTACCGTTTCGCCGCTGCTCGTGATATAGTACACTAGAAGCTGATATTTAATCCTGATCCTCTTGTCCAGCCTGAATTTTACTATGAAGCTGTCGATTAACGTGCTTGTCTTTGTAAATTTGTGCTTGTTTCCCACTATGTTGGTGAGATCGTTAAAGAGGTCCTGCGAATGTTTTCTCACGACATGGTTGATTTTCCTCAACTTGTAAATTCGGTTCTGCGATTTGATCTGAAAGCCAAAAAAAAAGACGAAGATGTATGAAACGTATTGAAATTCATTATACAGGGTTCCTAGAATGATTTATACAAACGTCTATACTATTAACGATATCGGAGTGCAGCAAACGCGACATATATTTGTTATAGGAGGAGTATTAACCAGCCCTAAAAATGCTGCCCCGTCAGTGCCACTCCAACTTTTTTTTCTAATGACATCTCATATATTTTTATCCTAACTTATACATCTCATTATTCTTTACTGACCGTTTTTTTTTTTAATTTAAAATCGATCCATAAATAACAAGTCCTTAAAAAAGTCGTCAAATCTGGTTATGAACGAGAGTGATAGAAATAGCGGTTATGTCGAAGAGAAGCTTTGTTCTCAAACTTTTGAAGTGACTGTTAGAATTGTAAACACATAATGGAATTCATATTTAATGAAGAAGAGAGGCGTGTTTCACAGGCGTCAAGTTTTTCCAGAGTTATTCATTTCGACCATTTCAGCCGGTCAGTAAAACGTTTCTGTACAGAATGGTCTTGAAAATGATCACTAGGTTCCAGCAAGTGTGCCACAACGCAGAGTCGGACTCGTAATCCGTCATGTCATTGACGGAGACATATGAGAGACCAAAAAGACAGGAGTAAAAATGTGTTAATAATGTACATACCTACCTATCGCTTGCGTAATTCAGAAACACCGACTGTCTTCATTGGTTGAGCGAATTTTGTCACAACCAGTAGTATTTCTGCATTTCTTCTCGTTAAACGTGAGGATTTGGCCTGTACATATGATTGTAGAAGGGAAAATGATCGTTCCACGTTTACTGAAGTTAAAGGTGAGCAAGATCACCTCAAGTGGACCCCCTATTTCCCACTTGATCATGAAATTCAAGTACAACTATTTTATTGTGAAGTATTCACTACCAATAATTAGACTCTGGAACAGTTTTTCAAAATTTTCATTTTAACAACAATTTTTTTTATAATGAAAATTTGGAGGACTTTTAATTAAAAAATAGATTCCGAACCAACCGAGAGAGATAAATGAAAGAAATATTCAGGATTTATTGCTAAATATCTATATTTTGTTAAAATACTCAAAACTAATAATTATTTATTTATTATCATATTGTTAATTAACTTTTAAATAAACAAATGAAAATTTCCATGACTTCTCCCTCAAACATTGAAATTTTTTTCATTGGTTACATGCATTATACATTTAAGTTCGATATCCTAAAAGAAAATTTCACTGCTCGTTATTAATTTAAACAATATAAATTTATTTATCACCGCGCGGCGAGCTCTGCCGGTACAGCGCGCTGCCGGGAGACCTGTACTTCACTTTAACTCCGGTCAGTCGTAATTAACAATAACGATTATAAATAACGTTATTCAACGAATTTTATTTTTGTAAACATAGTGTAGTGAACAAATAGATAAAATAATTTCTTATTCTTAAACTAAGACAGAGAGAACTAACAAATAATTAAATATTATTTTATTTACTTTTTAAAAACTTTGTTATTTAGTGATAACTTTTTATTCTTGTGAAACAAGCTTACACTGCAGTGATACACCATCTAAAGGTTTGTAATAGTGAAACTGGAGAGTATTTTTTATTGTAACAGATTTTTTAAAACGTTGCCTGTACTTTTGTTCATGCGAGTCATAATCTTCTTGAGAACAGAAACCAAAATTAATTTTTTTAAAAGAACTTTTCGCCCACTCGAATAACGAAAGTGCTGTCGTTATATGCTTAACATTGTCACGTTGAAGGTTAGCACGATAAGCCTGCCTTTTTTACACTTCCTCCTAAGCCATCACACGTTCCTTTGCCATGGGATGTGGCGAAGAAGTTCCATTCCGTTTCAACAGCAAAATCGTTCTTGTGATTAATTAGGTTGGCAAAATTATATTTATTTTTATATTGTGAAACCGCTCCGTCCGAAAAATATGAGATTTTTTTTAATGTTATTGGCACCAAATTTATTTTTCAAGAATTCAATTAATTTAAAATTAAAAAGCTGAACCGAACTTGCGTCGTGACTCATTTTTTCGGAAATCACTTCAGAATTTTCATGCTTCATTTCTCTGTATCACTGCAGTGTAAGCTTGTTTCATAAGCTGAACAAGTTATCACTAACAAACTAAAATTTATATTTAATTATTTGTTAGTTCTCTCTGTCTTAGTTTAAGAATAAGAAATTATTTTATTTATTTGTTCACTACATTGTGTTTAAAAAAATAATGCACAAAACATTATGCACAAATCAAACCAAAATTCATCTTTTCTAATAGTACGAGTGATATTTTGTTGATAGATATTCGAATCTAAAGTTTCCCAGTCTCGGCGTCTAACGAAATATATATCGATGACTGCGGAACACATAAAATATGTGATCCATCAATTGTAAAATTTTCGTAATTTTTAATTAACCGTTTCAGTCTATTCACAAATGGTAACGATTGTGCCATTATTGCAAAAATCCACATAAAATCAATAATATGTTTGTGGGATAAGTCAGTCGCAGCGCGCATGTTACTAAAAGGCACAGTACTGTGACACACAAATAAACGCGTATATAATTTACAAGGCGTTTAAAAAATACAGGTTTATACTTTAATTACATAAATTGAAAATGTAGTACCGACCCCTGACGGTTGGTTCGGCATCACTTTCGGGACCTCAAATGATCACCTTCATAAATAATTTTTTTGTAACGTAAAAATATTAAGTAGTATTCATGTAAGGGACCTAGTGGTAGTAACCATGTAATAAAAAGTTGTAGTTTCGTTCGCGTTAAGTCGGTCTGTCGTATAATAAACGCCGAACTTGCTCAGGGGCTCTACATTCAAGTCTGGACGGTTCTCCAGGACGTGCATGCTTCAAGTAGATGTAACTGCCACTTGGAGTAAGTATCCTTAACCGCCTTGAAACTGTCTCCTATGTCGGTGTGATTTAGAGATTTAATCTACAGAAAGACAAACGTTGATCTACAAAATTTGAAAACACATTTTTAGGTTTTGAAGAACTTTTTCAAGCAAAATGGCAAGATGACCAATATTTCTGTCAAATACGAATAAAGTGTACGGGAATTTTATGTTTATACTAGAGTGTTTATTACGACACAAGTTTTTGAACGGTTTCAATGGCAAAAAGGTAGGACGTGATAAACACTGTCAGCCGCCCCCAGGCGACAGTCAACTCAAAAACGGACGAATACTTTGATATTTCCCATGGAACGTTGATGATCATCTGTATAAGCATCTGAGGCTTGTTAAGGTAACTAGGAATGGAAGATCGAAAGAATTTTGTATTAGCTAGATTTTGTCAATGAACGTTCAACATGCGCAAAGTTTGCGCAAAACATGGTGAAAAAAACACCTCCTCCCAAAAGGAATCAAGAATTATTTATGCTGACATTCAAAACAACATTCACACTGATCAGAGTTAGAAAGATGACACTGAAGAGGAACGATTGAAGGAACCAAGGATATGTGATCCAGGATGGTAATCGTAAACATTTTTAATTAACCGTTTGATTCATTCATTTTAAATGGTGCATCGATTGGATTATTGCAAAAATTATAAAATAAATATGAAGACAAATAAAGCATAAATTTTTTGGAAACTCTTTGTCGCTGCCGAGCTAACTTAAATGTGGAAGCGCACCCGTGGCTATTTGATTAAACATATACGGACTACACGGGCCTGTAATTTACGACCCATCGCGTCACTAGCACGGTCTGTGCAGTCAGATACTGGTACTAGTATAAGTTCGATAATTCGACACTTAAAAAATCAGGCTATCACTAATTATCATAAAATTGTGTAGTACCGGACACTGCGTTGTGGCCAACGCACTATTCAGATCCTAATATCACCATCATAAATAATTTTTTTGTAACTTAAAATATTAAGTACAAATTATGTGTGATTGAAATGTTCTGTAAAAAAAATAGTTATAGTATCGTTCGCATTAAATCTGTCTGTCGAACTATAGATAAACCCGAACTACGAGAAACCTAAATTCATCTAAGGCGGTTTCTCCAGGACGTGCTGATCATATTGTAATTACCGAACGTCAAACTATAAAGCCTTACTGTACTGAATATTTTGTACATCTATTAAGAGTATATAAGTAATACAAACATGATCTACGAACGCTGAAAACCTACCCTTCGGTTTTGCCGGATGTGTCGCAAAGGAGCGGGCCAAGATCCGACCGCATAATCCTGTCCCCAGCATGGGAGTACGACAGAAAGCGCCGGGAAGTTTTTATGTTCGCTAGAGTGTTTGCGATGGAGGACTCAAGTTGTAGATACGGCCTTCTATAGGTTTATAACGCGGGCGTAACGACCGACGACGATCCTATTTGAATACCGGCGCGGCTTTCCGTACAACGCTCTAATAAAATGGACAAAAACAAATTTGTAATAAATAGTATTAGTCCGTAGTTGTAATATTAAATAAATAGTGTTAGTTTAGTGAGAGTTTAATTTTTCACACCACAGGAACCGACAAAAAATAAAGCGTTACAATATTCATATCGTACAAAGATGGTAATTTGAAAAATGGTTTGCTCTGCTGGAAGCGCTTCTATCCCCGAGAAATTGAGGAATCAATTGTGTTACAATGTTTTCTAGTTTTTCTACAGTTTTCAAAGTCTAGTGTTTGTTAGATTCTCCCTGATACTTGAAGGGGATAAGATTCGAAAGAAAAGTCTCAATGTCGGCCGGAAAAAGATGACGTAACCGTTAACCATTATTTAATTTATTTTGATTCATTTACTTGTCAAGAGTGCTCACATATGTTTTGACCATTGTTTATAATACAAATTGTGACAGTCAAAATAAAGCAAAATTTTGGGAACATAGCCGAAAAGCTTAGACATGACCGCTATTTCCATGGCTCTCTCGTTAAAGCCAGAGTTGGGCTGCATGACCTGTTTTTGGACATCGCTATACTAGTACTGACATTTGTGCAGTCAGATGTGGTGAAAAGTAAAGTTCATAATTCGACACTTTAAAAATCAAGCTATCGCAAATACTAAAGGTCAAAATACTGTGATTAATTCAAGCAGCAGGGAGTTTCCGTAAGAACAGTTCATATCAACATAATTACAATAATTAACTTAATTGACATATCTTGACTATATAAAAATTAGTTTACTTGAAATTTGTGTAACAATGTTTTATAAGTTTTTTCTAGTTTTCAAAGTCTAGATTTTCAGTATTACTCACGAAACCTAAATTTATGGTAAAAAACGTCGAAAAAAGGCATAGTGAATTATCGAACGAAAAAAATCGACGTATTTCTAGTCTTTAATCGAATTTATAAATCTTATTAAGTATATAGTAATACTAATCATTTCATATGACAGACGATGGTATTTTACAAAGGGTGTTGCACAGTCACTTGTCAAAAGTTTGACATAACCGAAAAGCTTAGATCATGTTACAGCGTTTTCCATCAGTCTCGTTCATCAGAGTTGATGACGTTCTTATTGGATGTCTCTATATTATTAGTACTGACATTTTTTTGGGGTCTCGAATGTTGTGAAAATTATAATACATAATAATTTTCGTACAACATTCGAGACCGCAAACAAAATACTGTGATTAATTCAAGCACGTGGGAGATTCCGTAAGAACAGTTCACATCTAAATACATTTAATCAAATATTGACATATTCTTGACGTTTTTATTTTAAAAGATAATATGAAACAAAACTACAAAGTAGGCAGGGAATTTTTAATTTGGTTATTTACGTAAGTAGTGGATTAATATTTGTTAATTAGGGTACCCAGCAGAGTGAAAAATTCCGGAAATTTCTCTCATTGCCGTGGTCACTACTAAAAAAAGGAGTAACGGATTAGTTTAAAGATATAGATGTGAAATGTTCTGCATGAATTAGGAGAAAATTGATTGCGAAAAATGTTTACTTACGTTAAAATGGATGTGGATAACGTTGCTTCTCAACGGCAACAAAGAGAAATCCACCGCGTTATCTCCGTTGACAGTAAAATTGGAACATTGTTCTTTATTGAGGTAGTTCCAGCTCTTTTTGATGGCCAAATTGTAACAGATCTCTATCACTTCGTCGGTCAGATTCACTTGCAAGTTGTTAAGTTTTATCTTGCCCTTGTAGGGGAGACCAGGCTGGAACATCGAGTTCGCTATTATTTTGAGGGTGTACGGTTTCAGGAAGACCAAACTTTTTCCAGTCGCCAGGTCTATTCTGTTGGTGCCCTTTTCTGTTACCGTGGCGGTAATGTGGACGTGCATTCTCGGGTCGTACATCGGAAATTTCTCTTTAATCTTAGAGAGCATCAGTTCTCCTGAGGAGACTGAAAATTCGCCGCATCCATTTTGCATCTAAAATAAAGATAAATATTGACAATTTCAGTTTCATTGCATTGCAATATGTTGGTTCGTTTGATGACTTTATTCTAATGTAAAAAAAATTAGTAGTAGTGATTACCATAAACAAGTTCAAAGGTTTTTTCCTGATTTTAAATACTTAATAACAACAAACAACACCTAGAAACCAGGTATTGTTACCAGCACGGTCCAAACGTTAGAGCGTGTATTACCCTTATTCTTAGAAGAATAAGGGTGCTAGATGGAAGATCTCTATGAAGAACGGTAGGATACCCTTTATGGTCCTGGTATTGCAAATTGAATGCAAGTAACATTATTTAGATGTTACATTATAGTAATGCGTTAAGGAAACTGAAACTCTAAACGCTTTTCTCAAAACAACATTTGTTGAACTAATAACCATGATAACTGAAAATTTACTGAATCGATTGGACTGAAATTTTGAATATATCTTTAGCACATTTGAGCCTATCGTCTCGTCTAGAATATCAGATGTCCAACAAATATCCTGCCAAACGGAAACCTCAGACCGTAGACCTCTTTAAAGATAGCGCCTTCAGGTCAGTTTATTTTTACCTTAAAGTCATTAAGGCTTTAAATAAAAAGTTCAAACTTCTAGCTTCTCATAGTAAATCGGCCAATTGACTTGGGGGGAGGGGTCAACAGACATTTCGTATTATTTTTTTTTCACCTCTTTTGATATATTCTCTGACAAATTTGAAAACTTTAAAAAACGCATTTCATAAAGTGCTCTTCTTTTAAATCGCTAAGATTTAAAAGAAGAGCACTTTTTGAAATGCGTTTTTTCTCAATTCAAAACAATTCTCGAAAAAAATCTATTACTTATCTTTTGGTTTTTGTATAAAATCTCGTTTGATTGTTAGGTTATGTAAAGTTGTTTTTGATAAGGGCAACAAAATAAAATATTTGTTTGCCAAATGGAACTCATTTCAGGTAATTATTATTTTGTATGTACAATCTTTTAAAAATCATGATTTCTAAATGACCAAACGTAGATTTTATTTAATTAATAATTGTCATTTATTAGAACAGATTTATACATACATTATTTATTTTCTGTAAAGATTGCCTCATTGTGATATTTCTCTAAAACGGTGCATCATAACGATTTCAAACATGAGCACAATAATATCGAAAAAATACTTTTTAACCATATGAATGTTTTTGATATATTAATAAAAATGACTTGAAGGCGCCATCTTTAAAGAGCTCTAAAACCATTTGGACTTCCAAATGGATTTTTTGAAGCAGATAGGGTATACTTCCGGGCATTGATGCCGGTGGAATCACAATCATAATGGAATCATAATTTTGAAAATATTTTTCATTCCGTTTTCAAGATTGTCGGGGATGCGGATATTTTTTGGAAAAATTTTTAATTTCGTCGAGTTTCGTTTGAAGTTATTTTGCTATTCTAGCCTTCCATTTGGATCTCGTAATAACCCCCTAAAATCGTGTTGGTCTCTTGCGGCCCTTAAAAAAAAACAGGATTTTCCTTCTCCCCCCCCCCCCCCCTTTCCGGGAGAAATGGAAGTAGGGCGTGTTTCAAATTCCTATCATGTAGTCTATATGGATTCCTGAACTTATTCCCCAATTTTCAATCAAATCAGAGGGGAAAGATGCGCTTTTTTGGACATTCCTTTTTAAAAATTACATGTGTTATATGCAAAAAAAAAAGAAACTCTCTTATAATTGTTCCGCAAAGAATTCGCAAATCTCATGTAAACATCAACCCTCTATACTTGTATATGTATAGATATGCAAGCACAAAAATATAGCAGGAAAAATCGCTAGTAAAAGTTAGTAAATATGTTTTTTTTTTAATGAGACGAAAAATTAGTAGAAAAAGGCACAAGAAAGTTTTAAAATTTTTAAAAACATAAAAATATTAAAGATTTTCTCACAAACACCATTCGGTTACAAATGCAGTGTAGTTTTTGTACATATGTTAACACGTTCACTGCCGAAACGTACTTTATTGTATTTTTTCCTTTAGGCCAGGAGTGTATTTCATATAGGATTAAAATTTTCATTTTTTGAGCCATAATGCACATAGATATGCGAATAATGATATTCCACGTAAGAAGTATTCAAAATGTGAAGAAAATCGATGAAATGTCTCTCATAATGACCGAGTCGGCGCTTTATTTGCCATTTCTTTATCGTTAAATTTGTACACGAGAAACTGCCGCTGCCCAGCATTTCCTCACAGTAATTGGACTGTGGTTAGCTGTTCTAACAGCCTTTAAGGGTAGCAATGGACCATTATTATCTCGTTCTTTTTCAAAATATGTTTTGGCATTTGGCAACCGGAAGTCTGACAACTATAGCACTTTTATTGTTAAAACATTTTTTTTTCTGCCAGATAAAGGTTTGAAGGTTCAGATAATCTCTGTCAATAAATGTCAAGTAATACAACACGGCAACTTCGGATATGCTGCCACCTACATAACAGCGAATATTAAGGGCCAAATTTAAAATTCAATAGAACATTCCATTACATTCTTTTCAATATAATTAGTGGTGGTATCACTGCACATTTAAGAGTTTTCGGTGATGTGTATCGGTTTTTATTTTGTAACAGATTCCCCTTAAATTTTGATGAATGTAATGAACATTTAAAAAAATAAATAGAATCTGTGAATAGGTTCGCACTTGATTTTTTTCAGATAATACCCTCTTCTACAGGGTGAGTCAAACTTAACGCGACAAACGAAAGGTACGGATAGGGCATGTTATTCTAAGCAAAAAGTTCTAATAAACATGTGTCCGGAAATGCTTCCTAAGAACGCTACGGACGTTTAAAGATGGCTCCAAATTGGTTTTCTTGCCTTTTATTTCAAAAACTGCTTAAAATAATTGGTTTAACGTAACAAAACAAACTAAAATTTTCAAAAGCCTCAAATGACCACCATCATATTTTGCAAAGTTGACACCTGCGAATGACTGATTAATTCACTCCGCTGCTCATTAATTAAAAAAAAGAGCAGGCCTTGATAACAATTGAAAGTGTTTGTTTGACAGCCTTGTTTGACGTGGTCGATTGAATTCAATTTGTCTACTAATTTTAAGCTAGTTTATGAGTAAATGAAACATGCCAAATACCTACACCTACAAGTGAATATGCGGATATTGTGTTTGTTTCGGGTACTGTGATGGTAATGGCGCGCTGCTGTGAATGGATACGAAGATTCCAATGAGAAGAGTGCCCGACAAAGCGGTATTTACTAGAACATTTCAAATTAAGAGAAACTGGGACAACTTCTTCGAAATCGCGAGCAGACGGTAATTTTGCACCCCTTCATAATAATCGAAGAACAGAAAATACCTAGAACACTTCGATCAAATACCTTCAAGTAGCACGAGGAGATGTTCTTTGCATTGGGCTATTCCCAGAGCATTGTGAACCGAACTCTGAAAGCAGATGGTGGACCATATCATTTGCAGAAAGTTCAGAATTTGCTTTCCTGAAGACCTACCTCGAAGAAGAGAATTTTTCAGAGTGATTCTTGGAACAAATAACAACATGCTTCTTACTATCGGAAGGTGATTTGGACGGACGAGGCAACTTTTACCCGTAGTGGTATCTTTAACCAACATAATGCGCATATTTGGGCCCATGAAAACCCGCATGCTGTAAAAGAACAACATTTTCAACATGAATTTTCGTGCAACGTTTGGATGGGGTTATGGACGATACACTCATTGGTCCAATTTCTTTGCCTCCAAGACTAAATGGTCCGGCCTTTCTTCATTTCCTGGAAAAGAATTTGAAGCAATATTAGATGACATGCCTCTAATTGATAGAGCAAACAGGTGGTTCCAGTTAGACGGTTGCCCAGCCCATTACACTCTACTAGTGCGGCAATGGCTTCACAACCATTTTTCAGGAAGATGGATTGGTCGCGGTCGAGACTGTCCCCGTCCTTGGCCTCCGCGTTCCCCGGACTTAACCACTATGGATTTTTATGTTTGGGGCAGAATGAAGAGCAAAGTTTATGCTGAGCCCGTCAACGACGAAGCTAGTCTCCGAGCGAGGATCTTGCAAGCTGCCCAAGAAATACCACTAGGTGAGGTCGTGCAGCCGCCAATCAGTCATTCGCAGATGTCAACCTTTGCATTGAAAATGACGGGTGGACATTTCGAGCAGTTTTTGAAATAAAAAGGCAAGAAAATCAATTTGGGCCTGCCATCTTTGAACGCCCGTAGCGCTCTTAGGAAGCATTTCCGGACACATGTTTATTAGAACTTTTTTGCTTAGAATAACATGCCCTAACCGTACCTTTCTGTTTGTCGCGTTAAGTTTGACTCACCCTGTATAATATTTATAAACATCATGTTTTTTTTTAAATTCCTGCAAAGAAACCTAGAATCATAACTTCTACTGTTTCCACTAAATGACTTACCTCTACCATCTGGTGTACGGCAGCCATATTATTATGCGAATCTGTTACTTTTATGAAGGCCAGACCTTTTACAGGCCTCCCGTACGAATATTGACCGCATACCGTAATGTTCAGAAAATCTGTTTTGTAGTATATCAATCTGGGATAATGCAAACTAATCTGGAAACGTGGTAGAACGTATTTGAAAACTTCAAATATTTTCGTTTCTGTGGCACTTTCGATCTTCCATTTGCCCTAAAAATAAAAGTCACCTAATCATCATCAAGAAAAACAAATAATGAACAGGTAGACGACTCTCGACTACATCTGGTTGATTAAGAGTTGACTTGTGGTTGACTCAACTCGCATTAAGGAAGGCTTTGCAACTCAAGCATTTTTTTATATATGTACATATATTAATTACCTATACAATTATAATACATTATGGAAATGAAGAATCTAAAATAATTGAAAACAACTTAATCAGCTGCGCTGTATAATTGCCACACCCTTGCGAGATTTTTTTTACTAACTTTAATGAATTTATTCGATACTTCATTTCCACACTGTATATTTATTCGTCGTTTCACTTGATAGTCTTACTGTAAGAGATTCTGGCACCATCTGATATTCCAGAATGACCAAACCATTTTCTGGAGTGACATTTTCCCATACGGCTACTGTTATGTCCAGAGGGTTTCTGATTTTTATCACCGGTATCTAAAAAAATATTATAATTCCATGATAACAAGCAGGTAAATAAGATATAAGTAAGTATAAATAAATTATAATTCCATGATAACATATATAATACATATGTATTATATACACGGTGGAGACTTTAACTGGAATATATTCGCTAGCGGGGTGGTGAATGATTTTTCAAAAAATTCCCGAGACACGTCAACTTTTAAATGTATTTACCTACATTTTGCAAGTAATGTGAAAAATATAGCCCTTCAGGGGTGGCTGAAACCACCCTCGACATGATTTTTTCAAATGCAACCCTATGGTCTGTGACCCCTCATTGTAAAGCTGGTGGAAAGAGGAATCCAACGCGCTGATCAAATTTTAATTTTTAGTATGTTTGTAGGGTTGCATACAATTAAAACGTAATTTTATAGTTTAATTTATTTTTAACGCAACAATTTCGTACTCAAAATGTGTGTTGTTTACTTTTGGAATGTAAACCTTACTTTTCATATGTCCCCACAAAAAAATCCAAGCAATTACTTGCCACAACTGATATTTGTTATTTTTTGCTAGTGTTTTTACACGGCCGCAAAGAGTAATTTAGTTTGTATGCTGTATTCAGAGTTTGAAACGAAGTGCTATTTCAAATTGGTGAAAATGTCTTATTTAACTGAATCACTAAAAATCGAAATTTTGACGATGATTGGATATGGTGAAAGGGCGCGAACTCAATGCGAAGTTGTTCGCTTGTTTCGAGAAACGCATCCTGACTTGCCACCACTAAATCAAGGTACCATTAGTAAAATTGAGGCACAATATCGAGAGATGGGTCATGTCAGGAAAGTACCGAGTAAGAGGCAGGCTGTTGTTGATGACGACACGAAGTTGAATTTGTTGCTTGCTCTAGAAGAAAATCCAATCACTCCAGCCCGTCAACTGGCCCGTGATAGTAATCTTAATCACAAAACAGTTTTAAAAATACTTAAATATGAGAAAAAACGCCCATATAAAATGCAAGCTGTTCAAGAGCTACTTGAAGATGATCCAGATCGACGAGTGGAATTTTGCGATTTATTGATGACTTGTATTGATCAAAACCAGTTATCTTTAGAGTGGATAGTTTTCTCTGACGAGGCTACTTTTACATTAAATGGACACGTAAATCGCCAAAATTGTCGTTACTGGGCTGAAGAGAACCCCCATTGGATGAGGGAACTTCATACTCAGCGCCCACAGAAAACTAATGTGTGGGCCGGAATAATACAAGATAGAATTGTAGGACCATTTTTCTTTGATGACACTCTTAATGAAGCAAGATACTTGCGTTTACTCCAGCACGAACTAATGCCAGTGCTATGTCATTTATTTCCAAACCCCTTAAACCCTAACTTGACCGACGAGAGGTTATGGTTTCAGCAAGATGGGGCCCCACCACACTATGCTGCCATTGTTCGTGAGTATCTGGACAGAATTTTTCCCGGTAGGTGGATTGGGAGGCGAGGTAATATTGAGTGGCCAGCAAGATCTCCAGAATTTACACCACTGGATTTCTTTTTGTGGGGACATCTTAAAAAGTAGGGTTTACATTCAGAAACCCAACAACATAGCAGATCTGCAGGAAAGGATAAGAGAGGAAATCGGAAAAATAACACCGCAAATGTTGCATAATGTAAGGGACGAAACCTACCACAGACTGGGATGCTGCCAACAAGTGAATGGTGCACATTTTGAACAATTGTTACGTTGAAAATAAATTTAGTTTTTAAATTGTTTTAATTGTATGCAACCCTACAAACATACTAAAAATTAAAATTTGATCAGTGCGTTGGATTCCTCTTTCCACCAGCTTTACAATGAGGGGTCACAAGCCATAGGGTTGCATTTGAAAAATCATGTCGAGAGTGGTTTCCGCCACCCCTGAAGGGCTATATTTTTCACATTACTTGCAAAATGTAGGTAAATACATTTAAAAGTTGACGTGTCTCGGGAATTTTTTTGAAAAATCATTCACCACCCCGCTAGCGAATATATTCCAGTTAAAGTCTCCACCGTGTATTATATATTTTCACCTTCTATATATATTTTTAAAAGCCTCATCACAAGAGATCGTAGGTTAATAATATATTTCAGGACCGGTCTTAAAGCGATTGGAATATTGTTGTAACGAGCCATCCAAAAAAACGTCAACAAAACTGGCTATGAACGAGAGAGATGGAGATAGCTAAATTTTTTTTGCCCGCCCAATTTTGATGACGTTTTTTTTTTGGATGGCTCGTTATGTGCCACATTAATGAACTCCTCGTCAATGTTACGGTGAAGCGTTGGATAAACAATTTTGCGGAACTGACCTTTAATGGCAGGGAACTTCGTTTTATTGTGTGTGACGGTGTACTGGTGTGGCACGTAAAACCAGCTGTTTTGCAGCATGTTGCTACAGACAAACATAAAGCTCCTGTAAGTGGCGGTGTGAGTGCGCGAGGCAGACAGAGACAATTTAACTTGGCTATAGTAAAAATGATGGTAGCGTGTAATATTCCATTCGCCAAATTAAATCACTTCGAGTTCAGACAAGTTGTCTAAAACGCTGTGAGTGGAAAGTTAGTTTACCTCGAGAAACAACTCTTAGACGATTATACATAGCCCCACTATATATGTGAGGACATAAAAAAAATATCGTCTCGGAATTGCACGATAAACCAATATGGCTTAGTATTGACGAAACAACAGATGTTAAATGACTGAACATAGCTAGCGTAGTGGTTGGAGGACTGGATGAGGCAAAAGCTATGGAAGTGCATTTGATAGCTTCAAAGATAATTTAATTCACGTTACATGTTTGGCACCTGGGCTCCACCGAATTGCCAAAACTGTTATCCTAATGTTGACAGCCTTATAATGAATGTGAAAGAAGTATTTATGAAAGCAACATCCAGAAGTAAAACGTTTAAAATAGCGTAGCATGTTGTGACTCGTTGTATTGTGATTATAGTTGGCGATAAATCAAGCTTATCAAACGAGCATATCAAACTCCACCAGCCACTGTCATTATTGCTTATTTCGCAATTGTTTTTAATTTAAAAAAAATTATCTCTTAAAAGAATATTTCGAGTTCGATAGAAGTCTTCAAAGTAGAAAACAATATGGTGGTAGTAATGTGAGAGAGGATTTAAAAAGGGATGGTGCCAACATATTCATCCTTGTATACAGATGTAATGGTGATTGAAGAAATTATTTTGGAATATCGGAAAGTGAATTTGAATTCACTCCTAGCACCTTTTCTTTTCCCCATTCTATTTTGCCTGTAGAAATGATGATGATATATAACTTTTATACTAATAAAGATATGGGAGTGCAATAAAATCGACATCAATTTATTGTAAGTTAGCCAGAATTAGCAAATGTAGCCTCCGATAAAGTCGCCTGACAGATCTACCCCCAAGTTATTTTTTCAAATGGCACCTCATATCTATATTTTGGTCCTTGATGCTTGTTTACAATTCATAATCATAATAAATAAAAACTCTCTTACATTTTGGTATTACCTTTACCAAACAATACCTTTGGCAACTTTCTACAATCTACTAAGATTTTTTTAAGTAAATTATATTTATTACACGCAAAAAACTTTAACAACTTTCAACTATCCTAGAGTGGGCACTGCCACCTTCGGCGTAGTAACAAAAAACTGGACGTTTTCCACGAAACACCGAACTACTATACTTTTTCTCGACGCGCGTTTCGCCTACTAAGTTGGCATTCTCTGGAGAAGATTAAAACTGATTAAAACTGAAAAAAAAAACAGTTTTAATCTTCTCCTAAAGATGCCAATGCTTAGTTGAAAAGTATAGTAGTTCGGTGTTTCGTGGAAAACGTCCAGTTTTTTTTTCAACTACTTAATAAATGAGAAACTAAAGGTTTACGGACATTGTATATATGAGTATTGTATATTGTTTTGGTGTGAGGAACCCATCCTCTTTATCTTCTGATGAGGAACCCATCTTCTTTCTAAGTTCACTGGTATAAAGTAATATAAAGGTCCTACTCACCTTTGAGTTTTGTGGTAATAGATGTTCGTCGAGAGCAACTATCCTAAATTTCACTTTATCTCCAGGTTTATATATCTCCCTGTCCGTAGTGATAAACGTTTTGATTAACTGGGTTGGATATACTATAATCGGGTCCTGATTATGTGAGGATTCAACGGAACCATTAAGCTGTACCTGCACCCTTATGCTTACGTAATAGGGTTCCGTAATATCCACGTCGGGTACATACAGATCGAAGCAACTGTGCTCTGAAGTTTGAAGGTTGGTGATGTAATGAAACATTAAAATGCAAGATAAATACAGTTGTGGGAAAAATTACTGCCTATACAGGGTGTCCAAGAACTCTTCTGTCAAACGGAAACCTCAGATACTGGCCATTATTCTATGTCGATTAACATAATTATCTTAATTAATCTCCAAAATAATTAGGTATCCTTTGAGAATCACACTGTTAGAAGCATAATTAATAATTAGTAGCATAGTGATAAAACTGATTAAAACTCACTAACTGGAAGTGGCTTTACCTGGTTTGGACCGTTTGAATATATGTAGTTATTATTTTTGGCAGGCACTGTATATTGGAAAAATAAGATCGTAACGGCGGCTGAATTGGCACAGAAAGAGGTTGACTCGATAAGTAATATATGCTAGAAATGGAAAGAATGATAAATTTTCGGAATAAACGATCCATCTCCAGTTCATTAGAAATACCTAACGCCTTTGGTAAAATGAAACTTCGACATCGAATTACGCTATAAAAATATACAGCTGTAAAAATATGCAAACGCAACGCTATAAAATTATTTAGTGTTCTTTGTTGGGAAAAAAATTCCACAGCCTAAGTACAGTAAGTCAGTGGCGGTGCGTGATATTTCAGTTAGCCATATCTTGAAAACGACGCATGGGACCCACTTCACTTTTTAGGTGATGACTATACACCTCTTACAGAAATGATTTATAGTGAAAAAATCGTCAGCAAAGTTTGCGAAAAAATTTTCAAAAACACTGGAGCACTCCCTGAGTTCTCAGTAACGCTCTGTGGGATATTTGCAGTATATATTTTTTCATAATCTAGAAACAAATATAAGGAGACGTTTTTCGATTTGTTGCAAAATATTTTTTTCCAAAAAGTTATGACCATTTTAATTTCAATTTTATAGGAACATTTTGTTTCCCAAAATTAAAATGGCCATAACTTTTTGAAACAAAAAATATTTTGTAACAAATCGAAAAACGTCTCCTTATATTTGTTTCTAGATTATGAAAAAAAAATATACTGCAAAATATTCCACAGAGCGTTACTGAGAACCCAGGGAGTGCTCCAGTGTTTTTGAAAATTTTTTCGCAAACTTTGCTGACGGTTTTTTCACTATAAATCCTTTCTGTAAGAGGTGTATAGTCATCACCTAAAAAGTGAAGTGGGTCCCATGCGTCGTTTTCAAGATATGGCTAACTGAAATATCACGCACCGCCACTACAGTAAGTGATACAGTAATGTTGACATTTTTATCTTTGGTAAATGCTTGTGGGGACTATGCAAATTTTACACATACTTGTAGATAATTTTGCGGGTCACGAAAACTAGTAACCTAAATAAATACGTTTTTATCTGATGACGATGACCGATGATGCGTTTTGTTTTGGTGAATTTTGTGGGTCAAAGCCACCATGTCAGGGTTACAAATACAATTCTGCACTCAAGCTAAATGGATTTTCAATTCTAGGTTAGGTACCTGCGATTACTAAATTAATAAAAAGAACTTGCTAGCTATGCCTTTCGTCATTGTATTTATTATCTTCACAAAACAGTGGCAACTGGTGAAATTTGAGTTCTCGTATTTTTGCAATGAAGCATGGGATCCACACCATGCTGATGTGTTCCGATGTCCTGTTATGAAAATACTAATTCCACCAGCCGCCACTAATCAGGACAATATAAGTATAGGGTAAAAAGATAACTGACGTACAAAATACGTCGACGAATTTAGTAGATGCTAAAGGTGTCGTAATTAAAAAAAAATGATTGTGATAATTTAAATTATTATTTAATCTCAGCATTTCGTTTTTAAGACTTTACAACAGCTGTATCTTTAAGTAAAACGAAAATTTTGCAAAAGAGACAAGAACAAAAGTTTTTATATTCATTTGTTACTTCTGAAAAAAAATATATCGCAAATATTTTACAAGCCGTTTTCAACAACTTTTGGTGAGCAAATTTTTTGAATATTTTTTTCGCAAGCTTCATTTTAAGTGTTTTTGCTTTATTACTATTTTACTTTATTATTTATTACAACTTTCTGCTTAGGTCTAGTAATCACCTAAAATACGATGTGGATTCCATGCTTCCTTACGAAAATACGAGAATCTAATTCTAATAGCTGCCACTGTCACAAAACGACGAATATAAATATATTCGTTTAAATAAACATTCACAATGCAAATTTAAAATAATTAGTAGTTAATAACATACACAGAGAAAATAACTTCTTAAAATATTAAGAAATAGGTTTGTATCAGGATACTATTTCTTTGTTTAAAATAATTTTTTTCACACAGAAATATTAATTGGATTCAAATAAACCTTTTTTCTGTGTAGTTTCTAAAGCCGAGTAATCATATACATGCGTTTCGAATCTGTATCTGTAAACTCATATCTGTACAGACATACAGACCTAAATAGGTGTACATTTTGCACTCCGTGTTTGTAACAAAATTTGTTACAGTAACCACCTTACAATATACATACCTAATATAAATACAGATTCCGAACGCATATGAGTATCCGCTTAATAATGAGCACTTCTCTGTAGTCTATGGGATTTTGTGATTTACAGTATTTTTCTGTCATAGTTTAATAAGCATGCATAATATCAATTAGCACTTCAAAAGTTCAAAAAAATTAAATGTTGACCTATTTTAGCTAATTAAATGCATAGATCCTGTAAAGTCAAATTGGTTTGATGTTTGATGAAAATTATTTATTTTAAGAGGTTATACTACCCAGAATTTTTTTTCACTTTTTTTCTGATGTATAAATTATCTAAGAATGATTTTCAAAAATAATTGGGGGGGGGGGGCGGAAAGCTTAAAAAAAATTTACAGCTTATTTCCCAAACACGTCTCAAATGTCCAGAACGTTCGAAAAAAGCCACTGTGTCGTATTGGTACAATTTTATTGGTACAGTTTTCGTCGGTACAAATGAGATAATTTCTCGAAATATATATATATACAGTGTGTCCCAAAAAAGTTGGAAACAGGCCCGGAGAGTCAAAACTATCAGTATTTTCAAAAAAAGTTTCCTACAAAAAACATTATTATCATAAACCGCCATCGGTCAGTCGAAACGACGTCGACATTCCTCTACAGGGTGTTTCAGAAATAAAAAAAACTGTTTCGGTTAAATGGCAACACCGCTTAATTCGCGTCTAATCAAAAGAAGTTATTAAGAAAAGTTGTTCAGAATGCCGAAATATGGCGATATATGAAAAATCGGCGTGATAGTCAAACGTTTACGAATTAACGCTGCTGGCCCAAAAAAGGAAACAGGCCGAGAGGAAAGTCGACGTCGTTTTGGCTGGCCGATGGCGGTTTATGGTGCGAATGTTTTTTTGTAGGAAACTTTTTTTGAAAATTCCAATAGTTTTGACTCTGCGGGCTTGTTTCCAACTTTTTGGGCCAGCAGCGTTAATTCGTAAACATTTGACTATCACGCCGATTTTTCGTACCTACCCCCATACTTCGGCATTCTAAACTCCTTGTCTTAACAACTTTTTTTGATTAGACGCGAATTAAGCGGTGTTGCCATTTAACCGAAACAGTTTTTTTGATTTCTGAAACACCCTGTAGAGGAATGTCGACGTCGTTTTGACTGACCGATGGCGGTTTATGGTGCGAATGTTTTTTGTAGGGAACTTTTTTTGAAAATACTAATAGTTTCGATTCTGCGGGCCTGTTTACAACTTTTTGGGACACACTGTATATGTAGATGACGTTATCCCATCTTAGAGAAGCTAATAGCATTATTTATATGATTAAATATGTTTTCAAACTTTAAACGCGTGTTTCTTGAAACTGTGTTTTTCAAATTGGCGTACAACGTAGCTAGCTCAGTTTTTATCCGGTAGACTTGAAATTTTAATTGTAGTTTCTCATATAGATTGTCTATCGAAATACACACGAGTTTTGCGATTGATAAATAATTAGATTTGCAAAAAAACAATTTAAGATCGATTTTTTAAGACAAAAATGAAAAAAAATAAAATTTGTCAATTTGCGAATTTTCAAAAAAAAAAAACTCGGGTACTTCCAAAGAAAAACTAATGTAGATTAAGAAAGAAAAATATTTTTGTTTTTAAGTGGTGTACGAAAGCTACAGTGTACGCCGATTTCCTCCTCCAGAAAAATTTTGTTTTATGTTACCTGGAGCTACGACACCATTTTGTAACTTTAATGTAAGTAAAAAATACCTTTGTATACATTAATACCCAAAACTGTGTCAAAATTTCATTTTGGTCCATTACATAGGTATCGAAAAAAGAAAATCCCAAAAAAAGCTTCATTTTTCATTGCGCCTGGGTAGTATAATCCCTTAAATATATTTACCTTGTAAATATATTTAAGGGGTCCATGACGTGTCGGACATATTTTTCGAAAACCGAAAGTTAGACAAAAATTTGGTTAGACAAAAAGTGTATACTAACTTTTAATAAAATTTATGGTAACGCGATTATTTCTTATTTCACAATACAGTTAATAAATTACATGTCACCGTTAGTTCCACCAAAGCACCGTTACATTTCCTTTTAAAAGAGCTATGCAGTAATATACACGGTCTACCAACTGAAGTTGATGTCATGAGACCTTATTAAAAAAACTAATAATTCTAATTTAATAACGTAGGTACAGGGTTTTCGTTTATATTTGACACCTACCTACAGGGTTTATTATACGATATAAAACAAATCTTACATACAAAAGTTATAGTAAATTTTCTGTATTATCTTTTAAGCTTATCAAAATTAACAATAATTCATTGAAAAGTAAAAAAAAATGGAAGAAACCAGCAATGAAATCAGCTATTTTAAATGGAACATCCTGTGTATTTTTTACCTTTCTGCAAGAACTGTTCCCTCTAATTTAAAAAATGTATACGTCCTTGACATTTATATCAACCGTTTGCAAATCATTTAAATTTAAAGTTTAAAAGGTCTATTGGCTCTACATTGCCACTTTTAGAATACTTCTTGTATACTTTTTAATAACATACCGCACTAAAATTGAACTTCAATAATCTTCTAAAAGTAATTTTAGATAAACATGCCTTGAAAAATTATGCATAACTTTAATGAGTGGTTAAATTGGAGACGTTACATTGGGACACCCTGTACGTGCCGAGGATTTAATATAAATGATATTATATTAATAACCGTATAATTGATATTGATATTTAATACCTGAATCCAAGTTTCTTATAGTTGGAAAATGCCTCTCCCTCCATTTAAAATCCACGATTGTTTTAGCGGGCACCACTGCATCATGTAAAGATAAGCACACCGTCTCATTTCTGCCAGATATCAAAATTCTCGGCATGGAAAACAAAAATCCACCAGTCTTCTTAAGATAATGGACATTGCCACTGAAACAGTATTTCCATGAAACAATAACGAACAACAATTCAAAAAAAAAACATACTCTCTGTAGATGGTCGTACACAAACAATATTTTAAGACGAAACATAATATTAAGTAGTATGCACTCATCTTTAAACACGTTAAAGGAATTCTATTAATTTATGGCATATTAGAGGTGTATGAAACATGTATAAATAACTGTGAACTAATGGTGTTTATGCTAGTGTCTAGTTTATCTGCTGAGTTTCCTCTTGTCTTGAACTTTGACACAGTGTGTATAATAAATTATCATAACCTACGACAGAAAACTCATTATTTATTCACGATTATATTGAAAAAGTACATCTCACTGTAAATATCGAATATAGCCTGCAGATCTGTGCTAATAAGATTTATTAACATTGTCAGATTGTTGCTTAACGTAAATACATACATATGTACATATAAAAGATTTTGGCATACTTTAAAGAATGAAGGCCGGATTGTATTTTATGGTGTAATAATTTTATACATATATGTACATTAGGGTGGTCCTTATTTTGGAAAAGTCCCGATTTTTTTGAGTGCTCCCACTAAATCGGAAGTAGAGGCCTAGAAAATAATTATGAAACAATAAAAAGTCGAAAAAAAATAACCCGTGCCCCACGCAGGTTGAATTTTAAATGGGATTTAACATGGGTTTTCCGGTTTTTTAGGTTAAACCAAGCGTTGAGCACTTGATTTCCATCGGTTTAAGGTGAAACTTGATATCCCCGAAAACTTTATTTGATTTGTGTTAAAATATAAAAAAAAATCCTTAAAATTTTAAATAATCAAAAAATGAATTTTTATTGACCGCTTTTTTGACAGCTGTCATTAGTCAAAACCGGTTTTTGACGTGATATTTGGATTCAGCGATATCGAAAACCTGCGGATACCAAGTTTCACCTTGAACCGATGGAAATCAAGTGTTCAACGCTTGGTTTAACCTAAAAAACCGGAAAACCCATGTTAAATCCCATTTAAAATTCAACCTGCGTGGGGCACGGGTTATTATTTTTTTTTTCGACTTTTTATTGTTTCATAATTATTTTCTAGGCCTCTACTTCCGATTTAGTGGGAGCACTCAAAAAAAATCGGCTTTTCCAAAATAAGGACCACCCTAATGTACATGTGTACATATGTAGGTATACTCTTTACTACTCAGCCGCACAAGAAAAAGAAAATGTTTGTTTTTTAAAATGAAAGAGGTGTATGTGGTTATGCACCTAATATATTAAAAATGTATCCGCGAGGTCAGAACTTAAACCTTATGTTTAAACGGCAAAAATACCCACAATTCTTTAAAAATAATCAAAACCCGTTAAAATGCTACCATTTGGGCTAATATTACGTTTAATGTTTAAATTTCCTGATGGTTCAAATTTATAATGTATATAATGTTCAGTACTTTTATTTAGTTAGACCGTTCTACAATACTCTCTTAAGGTGCGTATTCATTTGCAACAGAATGCCCCGAACGAATCAAACGCGCCGCGCGCGCTGTAACAAATTTGTCTAGTCAGTACGTTGCGCCAAACAGAAAAAAACATGAAAAAATGAAAGGTCACTGACTAAGGCCATATTTTTACGTCGCAAAAAAAAGGCGTCTTGTCCACATTTTTCGTTCTTTTCTAAAATTAAAAAAAAGCACCAGCGGCTACTATCACATCATCAGCATCCATGTCGACGAACACACAAATAACACTGATTACTGGTGGGAACGCAGCGAATATCGCAAACACTCCAAACAGCCAGAATTGTCCGTGCAAAATGTTTGTTGCAATCTGTTCAGCATGCGCGGCGCGTTTGGTTCGTTCGGGGCATTCTGTTGCAAATGAATACGCACCTTTAGAATGAATCCTCTGAAATTTAGGTCACAGCATTAGGTCGTCCTACATGCTGTGTAGGTCGGTGGAGTCTACAATACAGGGTGATCACGTTCGTCCGCGCGGCCATTTTGAGATTAAGTCGTCCTCGAGCCGATTTCTTTGGGTAACCAGTGCATGTATACAATCCTTTGACTGATATCTATTGGATGGGGTAAGCTAAAACAAAAAATTAAAATCGGCAGACGGCCGGTTTTGTAAGCACTTATATAAGGGGAAGTCCCGTAAGCCCGGACGGTTCCTAAAGCCGGACAGGATTTGAATCAGTACGAGAAAGAGCGCCAATTTGTTACTTGTGTCACGGTTAGCAACTTCCTCCGAAGTGAAGTGGGGGGGGGGGATGACACTCGCGAATCAGTGCCGTTTCCTTCGTCGTGAAGATTAGTGCAAATTTTGAAGTTAGTAAAAATTTTGTTCGAGAGAATTTTTTTGAGTCTGTGGACAGTAATTGAAAGAAGGGATGATATATTGATTATTGTTAATAATTATTGCTATTTTATTAATCTGTCATAATTCATAAGATTTTTTATGATTCATAACTCACATAATGAACAAGGATTTTTCTTGAATGTACCCAAGGGTCCCTAAGATCGGACACTCTAAATGTCCCCTAATGGCGGACAGTTTTACAATTAGAGATGTGTATTTTGAGGCCTGTGGATTATGGATGAGGACCAACTCTGGTGCAAGAATAACAGAATATGACATTGCTGCAATGGTGATACAAGCTTTCAATCGCGTATTGCAAAGCGAGCCGTGAGTCGACGACGAAAAGCTGAGAGAAGTGAGGTTTTGACATCCTCCCCCTATAAATAACAGCAAAAGCAAAGTCTGACGTGGTCAAAATACAACATTTTAAAGGCAAAAAAACTAACGACCCGAAAAAAAATAATAAAAAAGACAAAAAAACCAACTGCAACATTCAAGACAACAGCGATTCCGTCATCCAAATCAAGGACCGAGAATGTAACAACTTGTTTAATTTGCCATGAAAATAACGATGAAGATTGGATACGCTAAAAAGCTTGTAATCAGTGGGTACATGAAGCGTGTGCTGACAAGGGCGTAGCCAGTAGTTATCTTTGGGGGGGGGGGGGGGCGCTCAATGCAGTTCAAACAAATAAGCTAAAAAAAAAAAAAAATTCCCCTGAGTATTTCGGTTTTTACTTCACCCTTTGGGGAGGGGCGATCGCTGCAGATGAAACCAATAAGCTAAAAAAAAAAAAAAAAAACTACAGGCAACGGCAACCGCATTCCCCGAATATTTTGGTTTTTACTTGACCCTTTGGGGGGCAGTCACCCCCATCGCCCCCCTCCCTGGCTACGCCCTTGTGTGCTGATGTTGAAGAAGGCTCAGGTAACTATATCTGTGATTTTTACCTATATGTGTTTTTTTTACTATATTGAAATTTCTTAGAAAACGTTCCTAGTTTGGACCAAAGTTCATTAAGATTAAGTTTAATTTGCTTTATTAATGGTTAATTAGTTCTATTGCAATAGCATTTTTACGATTTTTTTGTTAAAATATTTTTTAAATTCAAATAATAAAGGAAAAGTTGACTGTCCGATATTAGGGGACCTTTTTTCAAGTGTTCCCTTAACTATATAAGTTGTTACTTAGTAATTACTACATCTAAAGTAATATTTGAGACTGATTACATATCTATGTTGGTTAAGTATATAATATAGAGTTATTGTAACATAAATAAACAAATTATACTATCACGAGTTTTTTGTTATTGTCAAGATTCCTTAAGTATCCGGTACTCGGGGACTTCCCCCTACTACCCAGCTAGACATACTCGATCATCGACGTTGCCGTCTAGAACTGTCTGTTGTCGCTGAGGGCAATCGTGTTCCAGCTAGGGCCATCGAGGGCCATCATTGCCATCGAGGGCTATCATTGACATCGAAAGGCTATGGTCATCGAGGGCTAGCGTTGCCATTGAGGGCTATCGTTGCCATCGACGGCAACGATAGCCCTCGATAGCCCATCATTTACATACGTTACTGACTTAATACCTTAATATTTTTGAAACTCAAATGGTTTCATATGCTTTATAGTCAAACAATGCCTTCGTTTGGGCTACTAGATCTGTCGGTGTGTCTTAACTTTATACGAGCCCAGTCGCATAGGAATTGGACCACCCTGGTTCTAAATATAAAATATTTTTTGCACATGCAGATTTCACATAAACACATTATGAGCAAAAGATGTAACTAATTTTATTTGACATACTACACTTAGAACACATTAACAGTAATAATAATGGACATGAGTTCTACACTTAGAAAATGGAAGCACATAAAAGAAAATGCGTCTGGCGCAGAAGATTTGCGGCCAAGTGCGCAACGGCAACTATCAATTTTCAAGTTCTTTACGTATCCCGTTGTTAGCGGGTACACTAATGACTTTGGTTAGTACTAGGTCTCCGATCTACTTCAAGTTTGTTTGCTGAATGTTTGCAAATTCGTGTTACATCTATTATCTCTTCTTCTGTGGCATCATGAATATATGTGCTAGTTTTTAGGTGAAACCCCAGGGAAAGTTCTGCAGGCGTATATTGTGTGATGCGGGGTTTTGTGCTATTTATCTTGTGTTAAGATTTTCTTCTTTTCTTGACCTATTTTGTGTTACTTTGTTGCGGCGATGGGTCTTACACTTACTGCTGCTTCTTGAAAAGGAAGATGAAGTAGAGCTGCTAGATGACGACAACGACGTGGAATGATGTCGTCCTTAGTGTTGGGAATAATCGAATTATTTTCACTATCGAATTAGTAGTAATAATTCATATTTAAAAATCGAATTAATAATTCGAATTATTATTAGTAGAATTATAAATTTAAATTATAGCGAGGGGCGATGGCTGCAGATAAAAGAAAAAAAGCAAAAAAAAAGGCCACTACAGCCAACGACAACCGCATTCCCCGAGTATTTCCGTTTTTACTTGACCCTTTAGGGGGGAGCCGATCGGCTGCAGATTAAACAAAAAAGCTAAAAAAAAAAAAAAGGTCACCAGAGGCAACGGCAACCGCATTCCCCCGAGTATTTCCATTTTTACTTGACCCTTTGGCTACACTCGACCTCCATCGTAAATATTCGATAGGTATAGGCGTATACCAGTTGAATAATTCGTAATTCCGTTTCCCGTCGGAGTACTACTACTAAATAATAAATACTACTAATTTTTATCTCGATATATCGAATTAGATAATCGAATTAGTTAGTTTTAATTAATTATCGAATTAGTCGAATTATTTAATTCGAATTTTCGCAACACTAGTCGTCCTGTTTTTTCTTTTGTTTTAGCATATTTCTTTTTGCACTATAATACACCGATACACTGTTCAACTACTTCTGATTTAGTCAATAAGCGAGTCGAGTGGAGAATAATTTACAAACGTGACAAGAATAATTAATTCACTACTTTTATTTAGTTCGACCTTTCTACAACGCTTTCTTAGAATTGAATCCCCTGAAACTTAGGTCACAGCATTAGGTTGTCCTACATGCTGTGTAGGTCGGTTGGAGTCTACAATACAGGGTGATCACGTCCGTCCGCACTAGTTTTATTCCTTAACTTGATTTTAATCAGTAATTTAGGGTCCGAACTAAATGGTATATAACAACTATAACATGATTTTGGTTCTTATTTGGGCAGATGATCTCAGTAAATAGGTGCTGAAAAGTCAATTACGATACATACACAAATCTCTGATTATGTCACGGGAAGATCTTAACATTTGCTCGCAAAAAGGTTTGTAATTTTAATTCAAAACATGTACACAATCATTTTTTAAGGGTAACCCCTAATCACAATTTACATCAGTTTCTTCACATACATACTATTCTACGTCAAAGTAGATGCCAACAAAATATAGTTTTTAGGCATTGGTTATGAGTAGAGTCGAGAGTCGAGAAAAATTGTCGTATCTTCGTAAGGAAGCATGACACACTCCCTATTAGAGGGTGATAGAGAGTTATTATTAAACCTAAATTAAATGCTGTAACAGCAAAAAAAAATATCAAACTAAACCTTCAAAAAAATGCCTGCTTCGCCATGAAATCTTAGAAACGACTTGCAAAATATTTGCGAAATATTTTTTTCTTAATCGCCAAGTAAATACAAGTCTTTTGATTATATTATTGGTAGTTTTTCGAATTGTCGAGATTTGAGTCATTTTGCAACTTGTTTCGGTAAATTTGTCATCATGGTCGTTTTATGTATCTTCATACATAATTGCATAATTTTTGGTTTTTTATACGTTTATCATTGTTTAATAGACCTTAATAAAACACACTTTTCAAGATTTTTGTTTTCATGGAATAATATCATATTGTGTATGCTACTACAAAGAAAATAAAATTTGACTGGGAGACTCCCCCCCCCCAAGAATGTTTTCTGGCTGCACCACTGCAATAGTATTACTTAAGTAAAACTTGCACACCCTTACCTTACTTTTTATATTGGGTGCTCGCAAAAAGGTTTGAAATTTTAATTAAATTAAAAATTAAATTAATAAAATATACAAAATCAATTTTCTTAAATGGGGACCCTAGTTTTTTAACGGACTTGTATTCGGCCCTCAAAATAAGTCCAATATGGCGGACTAGTTATTTTTAAGCACTCCCATAATCTGAGTATCAAATGAAAGGGTTAAACGAATAAACTGACGTCTGCGTTCAACCCTTCGAGGAGATGGTGTACTACTGTACGGCTAAACAGTAAGACTTAGCGGGGTCGTGACTTAACTAATATCAACCTATACCCTAGGCAAATTCTAGCGGTGGTGAAAAAAATTCAAAATGGCGAAAACAAGATGGCCACCATACCAATTTTAAAGAGTTATAACTTGGTATAGGTTAGGGATAGTATGAACAGGTTGAGAAACATTTAGATACAAAAAACACGACGATAACAAAAAAATAAAAAAACAAATTAATAATAAAAAAAAATTAAAAACAAACTTTTATTTAAATGATCTAAAAAGAAGAAAATAAACTTTAAATTGAATCAGTTTATTACATTACACAATTTATATGATATAAAAGCTTGTCACGAGATTTTACTTGTGTAGATAAACAAGAATGTAATAATTATGTAACTTGATCTTGACATAAGAAAATCTAAGAAAAAAAGTATGTATTTTATAAAATAGGTAAATACATCTACACAAATAAATCTCGTGACAAGCTTTTATATCATATAAATTGTGTAATGTAATAAATTGATGGGTTTGATTCAATTTAAAGTTTATTTTCTTCTTTTTAGAGCATTTAAATAAAAGCTTGTTTTTTAAAAAAAATTATTATTAATTTATTTATACCTTAAATCTTTTAGGATAAATATCAGAAACGAAATGCTGGTATGAAATAAAAATTAGAATTCCCATAACTAACAGATCTCGACATTTCGAAAAAGTAACAAGAATCAAAAGACTGTATTTACTTGTTGATTAAGAAAAAAAACATTTTGTTAATATTTTGCAAGTCGTTTTTAAGATTTTATGGCGAAGCAGGCATTTTTTGAAGGTTAAGTTTGATATTTTTTTTTTGCTGTTACAGCATTTAATTTAGGTTTTATAATCACCCTCTAAAATATGGTGTGTGTCATGCTTCCTTACGAAAATACGATAACAGGTCTACAAAAAAATGTTCTTCTTTGCGCTCAGACCCATCATTTCCTATGTATTTTGATGCACTGAAACCAAATTTGGCAAAAAAAATTTCTACCGCATCAATTTTTCTCTCCACCCCCATATAACCCCCATAAACTTATAGAGGATAAAAAAAATATATGTACTAATATATATTTTGTTTTTTTTGGGTCGCTGATCACGAATCTGAAGTCAAGAATAAATTTCAACTTAATGACAGCTGTCAACAAGCTGTCAAATTTCACTAAAAAGTAAAAAATTTGATATTACTTAAATGAATATTATTAAGTTTTTTGGGTTGTTGATTACGATTCTGAAGTCAAAAATGATTTTTGACATAATTCATTTTTGACTTCAGAATCGTAATCAGCAACCCAAAAAACTTAATAATATGCATTTAATATCAACTTTTTACTTTTTTAGTGAAATTTGACAGCTTGTTGACAGCTGTCATTAAGTGCAAATTTATTCTTGACTTCAGATTCGTGATCAGCGACTCAAAAAACTATTGTAATTATTTTTTTAAATTCCCTCTATAAGAGTTTATGGGTGTTATATGGGGGTGGAGAGAAAAACTGATGTGGTAGAATTTTGTTTGTCAAATTTGGTTTCAGTTCATCAAAATACATAGGAAATGATGGGTCTGATCGCAAAAGATCTATAGAACATTTTTTTTTGTAGACCTGTGTAATTTTTAATTCCGTCAATCGTCACTGCTGTCTACTTGGCTAAATACGATTCTGTTAGGGTTCGCGAATTTCTCGATTCTACTCATAACAAATTCCTAAAAACAAAGTGGCGGTCGGTGGAATTTGACATGGTCGTATTTTCGTAAGGAGGCATGGGATCCAGACCATAATTTAAAGGGTGTTTACTAGACCAAAGTAGAAGGCTCTGGGCAGATCTTGGAAACGACTTGCAAAATATTTGCGAAATATTTTTTTTTCATAATCACCGAGTAAATACAATTTTTTTATACTTGTGATTTTCTTGACATTTCGAAGTTTGTAAACGTTATGGAATTTGAATTTTTATTTCATCCCATCATTTCGTCTGTGAGATTTTACAATAGTTGTATCTTTATGCAAAATAATAATTTTGCAAAAATCACGAGTAAAAAAAATTGTATTTATTCGGTGATTATGAAAAAAATATATATATTTCGCAAATACTTTGCAAGTCTTTTCCAAGATCTGCCCGGAGGCAGCCATTTTTAGAAAAAAAATTGGCAAGTTTTCCCTGAAGATTTTTTGCCATTATAGCCTTCTGCTTAGGTCTAGTAACCATCCCCTAAAATGTGGTGTAGGTCCCATGCCTCCTTATGGAAATACGTCATATTCCATTGACCGCCACTGCTAAAAACTATATTTTGTTGGTATCTACTTTGACGTAGAATATTAAAAATAGTATACATAATATATCAGGTGTGGTGGGTAATTCGAGTGGGCAACGTGGGTAATTCGGGTGGGTAATATGGATAATTCTACACAGTGTCTGATAATGGGAAATTTATCACACTATGAAGGATTGTCTAGATTTTGTTTCTACCTTAAGTTTGGGTAACAATCAGTAAAAGTATAATGTTTTTTACTGTTTAAGATTTTTTGTCGCCGTTTCCTTGTAAAATATAGCCTACCTACTGTTAAATATTTCCCAATACAAGGATGTACTGTAAATTACACAAGGATGTGTTGGGTCATATATACATATATCGGTAAGTTAGGTATTAATGAGACAATATGCATTTTGTTGCATCTTAATTTTGGATAATAATCAATAAAAATATAATACTTTTTATGGTTTATGATCATTTTCACCGCTTAATTGAAAAATAAGGCCCACTGTTTTATAGTATATTAATAACGAGTATGGGAAGTAGCATATAACATACGAGTCTGACTTTTCACACCAGTATGTTAGTACTTTTTCCAGCGAGAAATATGTTAACTATTAATGATACCTAACATGTATCTATTTATGGGGCATTCCATAGTGACTGGTGGGACATTTGACTAAGGTATTTGACTAACTATGAGCAATAATGATGTCATCGAAACTTATACAATAGTGAAATGTATCTTAAATCATAGGTGAATAACTAATGTACAACATCCCTTTAAAAAAAAAACGAATACCTTCTAAGTTTTTTGTAATTATTACTTGAACGAACGTGACTGGTGGGACACCGAAAAATCCTCCTCTCTTACCACGGTGTACTTGAAGACGAATTTCAGTTCGACCACTTAACTTTCAAATGAGATATTTTCCTTAATATAAAATCTATTCTATATATGCTTCCATTTTTATCAAGAATTAGACTGATAACCTACGTAGAAGCAATAAAAAAAATTAAATTGTGACTGGTGGGACAGGCCTTTGTGACTGGTGGGACGAGTACAAAATATGTGAATATAGTTGTTTATTAAAACCAGTTTTATGATTTTTACATCTTACTAACGTTGTTATTGATAAATTTTGCCGTAAAGTATTTAAAATAAATAAGAAACTACAAAGAAACACAACGCGAATAAAGGATCAAACATACTAATAACAAAATCTCAATAAACTTTAGTTGGTAACAACAAAAATAAAAGAATCTTGTTTTTAAACTACCATAAAAGAAAATGACGATGTCTAATTTAAAAAACTATTAATTTAGTTTTTCAAAAATATTAACATTTTCTACAAATCGGTAGAACATTCGTTTTCCCAACCGCCTTATTACAGAATCAGGAAGGATTTCAATTATTTGATCCGCATGGACATAAGACACATCACTATCAAATTCGTCTATGACAAAAAGCTTTGGTTCATTATCTGGTGTCAATTTTAAAAACGTGACTTTACGTCGTCGTCTTCGTATTTCTCGTCTTGACACACTGCTACATATCTGTGCTCTTTCTTTTGACCTCTTTTCCCTTTTGCCTCTAATTTAACTATGATATAAGTTCCATTCTTATATTTTTTGCCCAATTAAACTTGGATAAAAACACTCAAGCAAGTCACATGTGACTGGTGGGACATATTTCAAAAAAGTCTCAAAACTATAATATGGATTTTTTTAACAATTATGAGAAGCTTAAATAGTTTTCCACATGTATATTATTACTTCTAAAAAGAATCAGAATTGATAAAGTCATATTTGAAGTTAGAAAAACAACTTTTATCTCTTTTTGCGTGACTGGTGGGACGTGCGATATGCTTATATTCAAACAATAAATACACAAAAACTAAAATACCTTTTCATTTGAATTATATGTAGTTCCTTAGTTTTTTTAACTCTTTCTCTGAAATACAATCGTCAGTTTACTAAAATCATTTAGATGGCTAAAAATTGTGTATTAAACCTAAAAAACATTTGCCCACTAAACAATTCAATACGACAAAAAAGTTTCTATGGAGAAAAAAAAACGGTTTTTTATTCATTTAACAAAATTTGTTTTACAAATTCATAAAATATAGACTTTTAATTATGAGTTAGTACTACATTAGGAATAATTAAAGGAATTTTAAAATTTATGTCGTTTTCCTCTTTTACATGGAATGCCCCTTATACTAACGATTGAAAAAAAATTATATTCTGAAATAGACGACGCCTATGGTGAAATTACTAAATTATAACAAACTACTTAAAGGATGATTACAAAACAAATATGTACATATTGTAGTTCAAATGAGTTGTAGGTAAAACGAACTAAAGATAAATGTCAAAATTGTCAAATCAATTTGCGGTGCTCGTGTGTGAAATGAATTTAAGATGTTGGCTTTAAATACTGCCTTGTTTTACATGTGATTTATATGAGAAAGTGAAATGTTTTCCACATTAAGAAATCACGTTATTGTTTTATTATAACCATTCATAAAAAGTAAACTGTTAATTATGAAAAAATATTTGTGCTACTTCCTATTTTTGCTATGGTTATATTACCTGATAATTTCTTCTGTTCTCCTCTTTACAAGAGGTTTTCTCTTATCAAGAGTTGTTCAGAAAGTGAATTCAACTTGTTTGTCTCATAGTGAAATACCATGTCCTAGCAAAGGCTCCTCATATTTCAATGTGTCGAAAAGTGCTGTGGAACAATGCTCCCAAAAAGAAAAAATTGTGTCCGTTTTAAGCGAATATAATAGTGCCTCAAGTATATGTTTACCACCTAAAGCAAGAATTGTTTTACTCATCGTGGATGCTTTAAGATATGACTTTACTGTTTACGATGAAAATAACAATAATCCGTTACCATTTCAAAACAAACTACCCACCATTCACAGGCTAAGAAGCAAACACCCAGAATTGACAAGGTTATATAAATTTATTGCCGACCCTCCAACTACGACAATGCAAAGGCTGAAAGGTCTAACAACGGGAAGTCTTCCAACATTCATTGATGCTGGTTCTAATTTTGCTACATCAGAAATTAATGAAGATAACATCATAGATCAGGTAAAATTCAGGAATTTATTAACGTTCAGTCTGCAATAAATATACTCAATATACTTTAGTAGATAATTTGATAATAAAAAAATTATAAAATATGTTAATTTAAAAAATATAATTGGCGAAGAGGATAGGGTGTACATTCATCCTTTTGTGGTTTTCAGCTGCTCAAAAATAATTATAATGTAGTATTTATGGGTGATGATACCTGGAATGGCCTATATCCAAATCGTTTTATGAGGAATTACCCATATCCTTCCTTTAATGTGTGGGATTTGGACACAGTTGATAATGGAGTTCGAGATAATTTATATCGAGAATTAAATAATACGGATTGGAATTTATTAATTGGGCATTTTCTGGGTGTCGATCATTGTGGTCATCGTTATGGTCCAAATCATCCAGAAATGGAGAGGAAGTTGGGAGAAATAAACACAGTCCTAGAGTAAGAGTTTCTGCTTAATTAGCCTCTAATTGTTTCAGTGTTCAAAAGTATACACAATAATCTGTCATATAAGACATCTTTCAAGACTTTAATAATAAAACTTCTTTACTAATATGAAAGCGATGTTATGTAATAATATATGTGATATATAAAGATGTGTAAATTTATGATTTTCATAGGTCGGTTAATCTCATCTAGATTTTGTCTTTATTATTCATGACATGGATCATTTGGTGTATAATTATGGAGGATGTTTATTTTTCCATAAAACTTATATATGCCTTTATATTGTCGAATTTCATCATACTTCACTATATAAATACTCTCAATGATCATTGTGACAGTAGAAAAACAGCTGCTTAATCCCTCATTACCAGCATAATATGCATAAAATGGCCAACAGTTTTATACAGTATATTTTTATACCTACCATAATAAAAACATATACAGGGTGGATCCCTAAGTAATGGTACATAGTGCAACTGCAGATTCTTCATTCTCTTTTTAAAAATTATAGACTTTTGCTCTGATATATATACAGGGTGATTGGCAAGTCGTTTTTAGTCAAGTTTAGGCAATTGTGGTTGGTATACTTGAGGCATCGAATCAACTGTTTCACATCAAACCCAATTGTGATGCAGAACTATTAGTAAAGTATATGATAATTTCAAAATGACTTTGCGCCTAATTAACAGACAACACACAATACAATAAGATTGTATATATGATTATTTGCAAATTATTTTGTTATTTCATTTAAAAGAACAGCAATTTCTATTTTAAAGAATACTTAGATCAGTACACAAATTAGAATAAAAATAATGAGGTTAACGACCATTCAAACCCTAACGTGAATTTTAGCAAGCCGTTCGCTGTGTAAACTCTTTCACCGCATCATACCAACCGTTAAAACACAATTAATAATAGAAATTGTATTATAGGCTTGCTTAAAAGATATTTCTTAAAAAACCTAACGGCGCACTCTTCTTATTTACATATATATAATGTAATATTCGACAGGTATTATCAAAAATATTACAGTTTTTATTTCAATTTTGTATTTATTCGGGGTTGGTAGGGATTGTGATGTAAAAACGTCGTTGATGACGTGTAACGGCTGATTCGTTGCTTCGAGTATATCTAATTCTAAAAATAAAGTTAGTAGGATATGTCTATAAGGATACCATATATCGAAAGTTTGTTTTTGAGTTTTAGTGATACCATATTATCAGTCATTTGATACTGTATTATTTTAAATGGAACTTGTCTTTTTTACATACAATTATTCTTCATTAAAACCTCATAAAATCACATTAACATTTCTCTATATTTATCTCTTATAGTTTTTGAGATAGTTGACTTTTCTGTATGAAGTGTACGATATCATGTTCAAAAGGCACTGTATTAATAATTGAAGGATGACAATTTAGAACCTCCTGTAGTACCCACAAAAACTTTTTGGCTTGTTAGTTTACAGTAGCTTTCTTCAATATGTTCCCAACATTTCAAATTGATATGTTCATAATTGAGCAAGATAATTTAATGTTTAATAATAGATGAATTGAATGTGTTTTTTTGTTTATGTTTTTTAAAAATAAAAATTAAAAAACGCGAAATAAGTCGAAAACGGTAAACTCGAGGTATATTATCCTTATATGGTCAACCTAAAATGTTACTAAAATACAATGTAATAAATAATACAACGTTCCATTTAACCTAAGAAAGTTGATGCCAACTTCCGGTACAACCTGGTGTCAGATATTTGAAAATAGTTTCATTGAATGGGACCTATTCGGTTACCCTTGGATTCAAATATTCGGAATTAGTTTCTGACTAGAAGTCCCTAGACTTTTAATGAACGCAACTGGCCAATCACACCTGTTTGTGGCGATATATTTTTTTTATGAACATTTTCGTTCGTACTCATGTCATAAATATAAAGGTTTTTCTTTCAGAAATGTAGTTGAGCAGATTGATGAACATACAATGCTTTTTGTAATTGGCGATCATGGTATGACATCAACAGGTAAGTAGAAGTGTTTGTATATTCAGTAGTTAAAAGTAGGTACATTTGTGAATATACAAAGAATGTCATGAAATATAAATGCACTGAAGTCTATATTTATGAAAATATTATTTACAGGAGATCATGGTGGCGAAAGTGTAGATGAAGTTACAGCTGGTCTGTTTGTGTATTCTAAACAACCGTTGTTAGACTTGGGAGAAAACAAAGACACAGTGAAGCAAGTAGATCTAGTACCTACATTATCAACAATACTTGGTGTTCCAATACCGTTTCAGAATTTGGGAATTTTAATGCTCAATTGCTTGCCAATGTCGAACATATCTGGAGTAGAGAATTGGCGATCCGCTCTCTATTCATTATGGGCAAATGTCCAACAAGTGTTGAATTACATACGAGAGTATTCAGAAACTACGGATACCTTTAGTGAAGAGTCGTTAAGCACTTTTTACCATACATTCACAGTTTTAAGTGGAAAAATATATTCAGTTAATGATGGGGGTACCTTTCATTACACATCTAAAGAACTCATCGAGTTTGTGTCCAATTTACGTCAACTTTGCGAGGATGTTTGGATACAATTTGACTCACTTTCGATGACCAGAGGACTACTGTTTCTTTTCCTGACGTTGTTTTTTGTATTTATAATAATGGACGGCATACCTGTCTACAGGCTATCTGAAATATTTGTGAGCTCGTTCTTGTTATGTTCTTATCTAGCTGTATTTGTGGCGGCATGTTTTGGAGTTGCTTTATACTACTTCGAAGCCGTCGACAATCTATCATCGACTATATTATTCACTACTGGTGTGATATCCCAATTAATGCTGGTGATGCTCATCATCCCTAATTGGGAGGTCATAAGTTTAAATTGGTACTGTAAGAGCAAGACTGAGAGGATACCAAATTTAATATGCAGAATAGTAATTGCATTTAATCTCTGCGGGCTATTTTCTAACAGTTACATAATAGAGGAATCCTTTGTGTTATTATTCCTCCTCATTACTGTGATATTAGTTGGGACAATGGGAATCATTGCTGCCATACCGAAAGTGGAAGGTAGACAAAAGGCTCAGGCCGCCAATACTGTGAAGTGGTATAAAATAAAGTTACTTCTCCTGGCAGCACTGATAGCGGCTCTGGTCAGAGTTTCGATGTACTTCTGGCGGTGTAGAGAGGAACAGCAGTGGTGTTTTGCCTCTCCTCATGAAGTCAGCAATATCACAGCAAAAATGGAAACAACTAAACTGCAGTGGGGAATTACTGTGGTATGTCTAGCCATATTTGTTTTTGCCACGAAGGAATGGCTGAGGCATGGCGGAAACCTAGATGGTTATTCGATGACAGTGGCTGCAGTAAAATTTATACCAACCGTCGTAGTGGTCTGCATTGCGGGATACTGGGTGTTACGACGTTTACCGTCCAATAACGAGCAATTTAACCCGCTAAAATCTGTAAATGGGTTGGCATGGACAATATACGGTTTAACTTCTGTGGGAATCTTAAGCGCAATCATAAATCCATTATGTATTTACGTTGCACCAGGAAGAGACTCCTTGGTAGAAGTTCAAAACGACGAAAAAGTGATCCCTAATTTGTTTAGAAAAGTTAAGACTTTCCTTAATGAAAGAGAAGAACCAAAGGAAGATGTACGCATTGTATGGGGTTTGGCCACAGTGTACAGTTCTGTTTTCGTTGTGGTCGGTATATACTTGACATTGCTGTTTGGATTGCTATTAGGAGATGCAGTCGCTCCTTCGGCGGTCATAATGTTCATGACTACAGCATTTATTTTGATTATAATGTCTGTGTTGCGAATAGAGAAGGTGAACACTGTAGGTAATTTAATTTGTTTATATTTTAAAATTTTAAATTCCATATTTATCCACATTTATCCATAAAAAAAAAGTTGTCTTTTGACTAGCATCCTTATAAACATGACCAGTTTTGTAAATTATCTTAAATATGTCGATATTTAAAAACAAGTTATTCACTGTTATAGTTTTATTATGCCAATATATAAAGGAAAAACATGTAAACATAGTTATCTGGCAATAAATGAGTATAATTGCAGTAATAATAGAATGGACAATAATTCGGCAGTAAAATATATTTTTATCATTTGTCTATCTTTTTAACAGTCAAAAATGTATAGAAAAATAAAATTCAGTTTGAATGTGCTTTGGGTGAATATTATATATGGATTAAAAAAAAAATGTGGATGTGTACTTGTGGACACTATTTAATATGTGGTTTAATTCTACTTCAATATCAATTTAGATGAAATAAATTTAATAATAAAATAAAATAAAACAAACATAATTATAACTAGAACTCTCCACTGTAAGTGCTTTGTTTGTACAATGCATATTCATGTATGAATTGGACTATTATTCGATTCGAATTCTGACATATACAAGCCCAGGCTCATAATAGTTCGGCCACCAAACATTTTCAACTACATCTTATCAAATTATGGAGTCTCGAACAATTACGAAAAATATCGATAAAATCGTCTTAACTTTATTAAAATATACTTTCATCTTACAGAAACTGAAAACTCTCTTCAGTATACATATTGTATTGAAAAATAGATATATAATAAAAAAATGCGATACAGTAGTGAGGAGTTGTAATAATTCGACTACTAAAATTGGCAGAAACGGAACGTGCCTTAGAGGCGTAATAATTGCCATGAAACTGATGTGTCGGACACATACTATACATACTAAAAACATACTATAAATAATGCATGTTATTTTTCAGTTTGCAAGCAAAATACCTTGTGATAAATCTCTTAGTAAGGATTTGTGCTTGTCTATCATTGATGCCCTTTCAAAGGATATTTCGGCATGTGTAATATTTTTTTCTCCCTCAAATTATAGTCCTTCTAATTTTAATTGAAAATGATAAATAGGCCTGGGGAACAAAAAAAAGCACTGCAACTTTATGATTCCATGGGCGTGCATATATCTTTTATAAATTCGAAAATCGTGAAATAATTTGTTCATTCAAATCAATATAGGAGATTAAAATTAGCCTGCATACAAAACTCTTAATATTTGTAATATAATTTGCTCATAAAGTAATTGTAAATTTGTAATAAAATAATGCTCATTTAGCCAGACAATCTCAAAAAATTGTCTGTGTTAATAAACCTAGCTGAAATACATCTCACTAGCGTCTTAAACAAGTGAGTGCCTAAAGTCGTGAATTATTTTAACGACGTCGTAAACATTTTATGGCACAGTGGACCGAATAAGTATTTAAGGAATATATTATTAATTATGGTAATATACATATAGTTGTTTTAATTTATAATTATTTTTTCCAGCAATTTTAAATGCTTTATTTTAATGCTAACTAATAAATTTATATCTATGTATTTTTTTTAAATATTTCCAAACTAGCTTTCTAAGAACGTCTCGAACTAACAGTTTACTGAAGTATGAAGTATAAAGTATACTTGTATAGTGAGCTTAGCAATTTTAGAAAATATATCTGACAACCTTGTTTTTTCTACCTATTTTCAATTTAGAATGGAAATAAGTAAAAGCTTTAATAAAGCATTTCTATAGAATTTTTTTCGCAATTAATACAGATTTCATAATTTGATCATGTCTAGCTGAAAATGTTAGGCGGCCGAACTATTATGAGCCTGGGCTTGTAAATTAAAATACATACACATAATATATTTAAACATGGATCTTTTTACATTGGGCTACTATTCAATTTTGGTTAGGTTGTTTCACTTTATATGATCAAAAATGTCAGTTTATATGTGAGCTCACCTCATATACAAAAGACACTCAATGGGCAGCTCTAGTTCTTTTAACTAGATCAATTTGTTACATCTTTAAAAATGAGTGAGAAATATTTTCTTATTAAAAATAAAACCAACAATTTTGCCAAAATGATTATTTTTTTATTATATTTTTACATTTCAAACTATAGTAGACCACAAATTTTTAGTAGATATAAAAAATCACTTAAAAACGCAACAAAGGGCCGCTTCAAAAAGATTCATGACCTGAATCCTGATTTACGCAGCATAAATCCATCAAAACTGTGTGACAAATTATGGCACGGCAATGTGACATTACGATTAGTGATGTAATTCAGACTGCTTGCCTTTTGTGATCGCTTTTTTTACACTTTCTCAAAAGTTCTAAGCAAGTAGAGTAAACTAGCGCATTGTCTAAGTACAATGAGTTGCAAAAACAGCTGTGCTTAAGATATTCTGGTTATTTTGTGTTTTAGGCTTATGATTAGTAGTTTTGTATTTTTTGTCAGTTAAACTGTCATTACTAAATTTGTAATGAAATTTTGTATAAAATTGTAAGTGTGCATGTTGCTCTACTTACCCCTCACTTAAATAGTGGGTTTGTCCTTTATGTTTCCTATAAGTTTGTGGTGTACTTTTCTTTTTTTTTTTAATGATTTGATCTATAACCTGGTTCAGTTCAATAGATAACTATAAATAAACAAACATATCTAAAAAGTACATCCTTGAAACCAAATAGAAGTGAACCAAACTAACTATAACACTAACAAAAATATTTTAATGCCATTCATAACCTTCCAGATGAGCTTTTTGATGTACCCAATATATCAGTGATAGTGTGGATAATCCTGGCTCAGTACTTTTTCTACGGTTCGGGACATCAGCCAACTTTTCCGAATATATCATGGGAAGCGGCTTTTATTGGCACTTCAGGCGTTTTCTCCAACAACTTCATACCAGGAGCCCTGATAATAATAAATACATTTTGTTCTTACATACTGATGGGAGTGTTGTTGCCCTTAGTGCTTATAATGCCGTTTACCATTTTCGTTAAGGCGCCATCCATTGCCGGGAAGAAATCGGAACTGCAGCAGGCAACATCTGTAGGCGAAATGGGCTTATTTGCAAAGGCTGACCTCATGTTCACATCGGTGTTTACATTATCCTGTAAATACATATTGGGCCATGGAATAAGAGTTAGTATATTCTTCTGTTGTTACCGTAACATAATACTATTCTACATCTTTAATATTGTATTCGTGTAGGTTTTAGTGAAAGATAAAAAATGCTACAAAAGCACCTTTTACCATCAGAAATCACAGATTCGGATTTTGACTTTATAGGTCTCATCAGCGCGGTATATCTGAAATATACTGAACGAGTACATTGGCTTGGTACTAAGTAGAGTTCTAACCAAAAGTGAATTTGTCCAATTGTGAAATTTGGGCCCTATTTTCTCAGAATACTGAGAAGTCAGTTACGTTACGTACAGTGTCTGCATTCTTGCCATGGGTCACAAGTCTGTAATTACGTCAGAGGAAGACTGTGACCTTTCAATACCTCCAAATCCTAGACCACTACTTTAGGAGAGTTATCTGGTGATGTTACAGTTGCGCAAATCATCTTTTGGTTAGCACCCTAATATATGAGTATCTATCCAAGATAGTATAGCTGGTGTGATATACCATAAGTATCTCTCTCTAGTAGACTAGGACAATAGAGACTATGAGAATAGAACAAGTTTTGGTGAATCTAATAAAGGTATCTCCTTCAATCATTATTGCTCCTCTCGGAAAACATCTCGGAAAGCCTTTTTAAGATCATGGAGTGAAAGCTGATTATGGGATTAGACTACTTATGTAGTAGCTTAATAGTTTATATGTGCTATTCTGATTCTTAAAGGAAAGGGGAAGGGCGTAGTACTTATGTATTTTTCTGTTTTAGGTTTTTGCTAGTATGTTGGCGGCTACTATACACTGTCGTCATCTGATGGTTTGGAATATTTTTGCCCCTAAGTTGATATTTGAAGCAATAGGATTATTTGTTACATTAGCATCGGTAACGTGTGGATATTTAATATTGGTCAGAGTTAATAAAAAAGTGGAGACTCTTGTTACTGTCACTCTTAAGAAAACGAGTTGATGTCAGTAGACACACATGTACATTATTTATGTGTACTATTTTTATACTGTGTATTAAATGTTTGAAATAATATATGCACAAGATATTGTGTAGACATTTTTTTTTACTTGTGTTTTCTAGTAGGTATTTGTTGTTTGAGTACAAAAAATATACATAGTTCTTCATGTTTTATGCACAGATATTTTCAATATTCTCTCGTAAAGTGACATTAAATGGACAAGAATATATTAGAGGTATAAACATGTTTTGAAAATATTTTGATAATGATTTGTTTTTTTTTTCTACTTTTAAATAAATATTTTTTTTATCAATTTAAAATTTTTCCCCATAATTTTTTTAAAGTACAAAAACCCTACAAATTTTTATTTACATATTAATAGTGTATAATTTGTAAAGAACAGTATTAAAACGATCATATAATCTAGATTATTAAATTTGTGTTGACAAAATTAGGAATGTTATTTCATTTTAGTGTTATTTCATTTCTTTATGTATAAATGTAAAAAATGGAATATTTTGTTTAGGAATGAATGTTGTTATCTGTAATTTTTGTTGATTCATTACAGGGTAAATGTACCAGTTGTCCTCTTTGATGTTAAATAATGGAGGTAGACGTTTTGCTCCTATTCAGCTATTAATACCTAAGAGAAATTATCTGGGAGGCCAGAAAGAGGCACATTTACCCTATATATTTAAATATATTCAAATGTACTTTTTGTGTTTTAATATTTGACTAGTTTGTATTGATGTGAGATATGTAAATAATAAATTAAATAATTAGTGAAGAGATGAGTAAAAAAATAAAGGCTGATCTAATAGCTTTGTTTTGATTTTGGTTCATGCTAGGTATGTTTACAAAAACCTTTTCATTTTGTGGTTATTAATTTAGATAAAAAAAACATTTTTTTTTATTTCTCTTAAAATCAAGTTTTAGTAGTTTTAGAACTATAAAAACAGCTGCCTAAGGAATCATTACCTCCACATCCAATTTCTTCATAATTGATTAAATTGGACTAAATCTCAAAACATAGTTTATATTTTTAAAAGTGTGAGATTTGGATATCACCTTCACGAACTATTGCTTTGATGCTTTGGCAACATTTGGATATGGTCTTTATGATATTTATGACCTTTGTGACCTTTATGACCAGTATAACCTGTTTAACCCATATGATCTAAATTGCTCGTCAAAATTAGCATAACACTTTTTAGATGAGCGCCATTTTCGTTCTGTTTGAGTTAAGGATTTGCGGTTTGAAAATTCCGGTAGCCTATTGGGTTGTTTTCAACGATCCCATGTCTCTACACTGTGACTTAAACGATTGGCCGTCCACGCCCCAAAAACCAACCTCATGGCGAAATTTGAGTTGAGATTTTGACGGCAATTTCAGAGTCCTCCAAGATGGACTAAGAAGGGCACTGTCAGGTAAAAACGGTATTCTGGCACACATTACGACCTCCCCAACAAGTCCTGAGCATTTGGTCGTTGCCCCACCCTTTCAACCCATTTCCAGCCGTAATGATTCATCCCTCTGCAGTTATGCTGGGTTTAACATGCTCTGAACACTAGTTGGTGGTTTCATTGTCACAATTAGGTGTCACAACTAATTTTCACTCGCAGATCGTTCAAACGTACCTTCAGACCATCGCTACACCTACTCCCCCACCCACCCCCCTCTGGTTCCACCACTGTTGGAGGCTATGTGGGCAGTTGTTTGGTCTCTAATTCATGTCCTAGCATCACATGAAGTATCTCGAAGACCACCGGACTCACTGAGGAACGTCGATTGAGCGCCAAAAGTAAAATTCCACCCCCAAGCTACCCCTTGCAAATTTGCTACGTTGAGGGGATGTAAGCAGGTCTCTACATGTGAGGTGACTTGTTGAGGTGAATCCATTCTAGCCCACTCCGAGTAGTTCGTCTCTTTCAAATCCTTTGTGTCCCAGCACCCTCTTTTTTTAACATCCTGCAAAAAAAATTTCAGTGAGCGAAAATCCTTAAATGAGAGATCGTTGGGTAGGTGCAACCTTCCCGTACACTTGTACGAATCGATAATCGTGAAATCCGTGACAGAGACGCTTGGTGAGTGCGACAAGTGTTCCTTGCAGCTTGGGCAAGCAAACACCCGACTTTCCCAATGCCTGGAAGGTAGGCCACCCCTAACTATACCTGTCCAGTGTCACAATTTTACTTTTGGCGCTCAATCGATGGTCCTTAGCGAGTCCAGTCAACTTCGAGGTACTTCATGTGATGCTAGGACATGAATTAGAGACCAAACGACTACCCACGTAGCGTCCAACAGTGGTGGAACCAGAGGGGGTGGGTGGGGTGGTAGGTGTTGCGATGGTCTGGAATGAACGTTTGTAGGTCTGAGAGCCTAACGCACCTACAGGACCACCTCCCTGACAAAGGATATAATGCTGTTTAATGAAGCCCTCTGGATTTCACAAGATTCCAGATATCTGGAGTCTAGATGAATAGCTCTCACACCAGCCAAATCCGGACAGAGCAAGGAAGGAGAGGACTTTTAAGTAATTTTTTTTTTAAAATTTTTTAATAAAAGGCTTGTCTTTCTCCTTCTTTGTATTAATGGGGTATTGTCATGAAGTTCCACGTAAGATCCTTACGACAAAGTCTTAGCAGTTCTGTGCTGCAAGTCAGGACCCTTAATAAGGAGTCCTGACTGATGGAGCCCCTTTTACATTTGCCACTCTTTGTGGTGGCACAATGTTGTCCACTGTTTGCCTTCCTTTGCCAGTACATCAGACAGGGACCATCCTGTCCTCCCTCATCCGAAAAATTGGGTTAGATGCCAACCACAACTTTAAGGGCTATGGCCTTGAATGAATGAATGAATACGAAAAGTGGGCGGGAAGACCCATGCACTTAGGCCTCCTGACGGGCCCATTGTACACCCACATTCCATGAGCGTTCACCCAGGCATACCGACCTCTCTAGCAAAGGCGTATATTTTCCTGGGGGTGAATACTCTTAACATCCTCTGGGTTCAGAACACAGCTCCCAAAGTGCCGTTTGTCTCCTCATCCTCCATGCACCATCCACATTCAGGATCATCTATGACCCTTATCATGTGGAGGTGCCTTTTAATGTGACAGTGGCCTGTAAGGAGTCCTGTCACCGTTCTAATGTCTCTTCGGTTCATACCTAGGAGACTTTGAGTTAATTTGAACGAAGGCCCAATAATATGGGCCTTCGCCTGCCTCATATCCGGGGCTTCTTGCCATGATTTTTCGAACTCCTTGTTTAGGAGCTCTTTCATGGTTGAAACCCCCATTGAATAGGGGACCCCTAATATAGGTTCAGGTCCTATGGGGCACCCTATTGATCCTAGTCTGGTCAGTCTGTCGGCCTCCTCATTTCCCGGGACACCTGAGTGTCCCGGTACCCATGTGAGTATCACTCTATTACAACTGGCCAGATCATTTAGAATCTTTTTACAGTCAAGGACGAGTCGCGATTTGACCTTGCTGGATTCAATAGCCATCAAGGCCGCTTGACTGTCCGTGCATATTTGAATCGTTCTTCTTTTTGGAGCCGTCTTTAAGATTTCCATCCCGCATGCTAGGATAGCATATATTTCCGCCTGGAAAACGCTAGCATATGACCCGAGGGCAAAAGATAATTTTGTCCTCGTGGTTTTGCCATATACTCCCGCTCCGGCCTTATCGCCAATTTTGGAGCCGTCTGTAAACCAGATGATTCCATTTTGGCATATAGTATTATTTATGTTATCCCAGTCATCCCTACTAGGGATTTGGATCCCTAGTTTTGGACTGGGACAAATGGTAGGCTCCACACTCTCCTGCAGCATAAGGAGTACTGGACAGTTTTTGGTAGCCTTGTTCCATATTGTGGCGTGGCCAGTAGTATGTTCCTCGCCTATCCAATGGCCAAGTCCGGTCAGTCTGTAAGCCGACCTCATGGCCTCATGTTCAATCACCAAGTGCAAAGGAGGCAGCCCCGTGAGGACCTCTATGGCCCTACTTGGGGCTGCCCTCATTGCACTAGTCATGCCTAGACAGGCTAGTCTTTGAACTTTATCAAGTTGCTTTCTAGCCTTATCCGTTCTTGTTCCTGGCCACCAAACGATGGCACTATAGGTAATAACGGGGCGAACTATGTCCGTGTACATCCAGTGAAGGATCCTCGGCCTTAGTCCCCACGTACACCCGAAGGCTCTTCTACACGCCCATATGGCTGAGGTAGCCTGTTATTGGCTATGGCCTAATCACTTACCACTTATCGTCCCCTAGTTTTCAAGATTAGGTTTAGCGCGACCTCTAGGCCTGCGGGGGGAACTTAATTGTTATACATAGTATATAACAATAGTGCGGACATAGTCTGTCCGTAACAACGCCGGAATGATCAGATCCTTGCCTTGCCTTTTCATATGTAGTTGAACTTATCGAATCGAAAGAGGCGTTATCAAATGCAATAGTCCATTGGTCAACCCTTAATGCTAGCATGATGCAGAGCTAACTCCGTAGACCGGTGCAAATGCGTGCGTATGCCATTTAAGACCTTTATGACCTGTATGACCTTTATGATCTGGGTCCGGAAATGTGTCCGGCAACGCAGGGCTCGGCACTATACAACTCTATGATAATGAAAGTATAAATCGTATTTTGTAAGCGCCCTGTACATTATATACGCAATGTATTTCGTTCCCGTGCTACGTAGGGCATTGACCCCTTCCCTAGCACTCTCCAGAGCCCGCGTATGGAGTTTTACACGCGGACACGCAAACATTCGTAAGTCTGGTCATAACTAGAGTTGGGAAAGTTTGCTGTCACGCGTGTTAAATTGCGTTAGACCAGGCCTCTCCAAAACGAGCATTCGGTGCCGCCGCGCACCGGTGCTGCACTTCGCAGCACCGGTGCCTGTCCACTGCCTTATCACTCGTACGCAGCACAGCCGCCTTTGCGCGACAGTAACAGACAGCATCATATTCTTGCATTTAATTACCGGTACTTGGCCGGAGCGGCAATAGCACCGGAGTTGGAGAGGCCTGCGTTAGACCATCCTGATCTCCCGCGCCGGGATGGCGTACTACTGCGCATACGCGGGTTTTGGAGCGTTATCGGGAAGGGCCAATGCTATACGTGCAAGAAATACACACGTATATAATTTAAAAGGCGCTTAAAAAATACGGTTTATCATAACTATTGTATTGAAAATATGCATAGTAGGAAAAATATAGCATGTTAGAGGCTTATTAAGGCTTATTAATATGATATTCCAATTCTTCTACCTGACACACTTTAATAAACCGAACCTGACACCTTTACCGAACAAGTGGATTTGTAGAGAGTTTGAGTTTGTTTTAGAGCTTTGTTCACTGTATTATTATTAAAATTAAAATACTCGTACTAAAGCTACTATTTTTTTATTGCGTTAGATATTCGTAAATTCAGATAATTGAAATTACATCTGTATATATATATTTTGTCAATAGAACAATTTATCTTTATATACGTACATATAAAAATCGTGTGTGCGTCTGTTAGTGATCGTGTAACGTAATTATTATAACTATTATTCCTACAATATATTTGTACTATCGAGACGATGGTTCATAGCTCTGCTAAGATCCGATAAGTAGCGCCATAGTCAAGTTATTCATAAAATGTTATATTGATGAAAAAATTAGTCGCGTACCTACCGAAAAAGGCAGGACGTCTGTCGGTTCAGCTAGTATATTTCTAAAAAGTAGATTATTTACTACAATACATATTTGTAATAAAAAAAACACAGAAACATTTTTTGTCTTTTTACAAATAAAAATTGGATCAAAATTAACTTTTTCGGTGGATAAGTAGAATTAACATGTTTTTGATTAATTTTATATAATTCTTATAATATCAAACAGCAAATTTTGTCAAGGAATTTAAGTAATAAATTCTATTTTAGTGTCTAATAATAAAGTCTACTGATTTTTTGATTATCATCAGGCATCAGGCTCTTTCTTGAAATAGGTATATAATTACTTCCACATTAAGTTGTGGAGTGAATATAGTGTTCATGAAAATTTAAAAAAAAATTATTGGGCTTGAAATGTTTTGAAAAATGTCTGCCTGTTAAACTTTTTTGTATACTTACACGATAACTCGAGAACGTGTTAAGATATCAACTTCAAATATGGAACACTTATGTACCATGATGAGATCTGTAACTGATTAGATTTTGAGTTTAACCGGTTGACGAGTTAGGGGTTAAATGAGGGTAATACACTTTTTCCTTGACTATTGGTAATTCACAAACTTTGCAATACATGCACTTCAAAGTCACGTGTACACCATAATAGAGTAAAAATATAAAGTTTTTTAGCTTAATATAGTGGGGGGTTTAGGGGGTTGAAGGGGGTTAGCATATAAAATAGGTTAAATAAATTTTTTGTAACATAAATTTTAGTAATTACAGAGCTCTAAAAAATCCTACTCACCCTCCCTTCCCCCCCTCCCCACCCGAGGGGTACGGTGTTAACAAAAAAAAATGTAAGGAAATTATTAAGAAATTGTAAAAACCTATATGTATGGCCAAGCTAAAACATACATTTATTCTGATTTGGCTGATAGTAGTATTTGTTGTCCCACGGAGGGGGAGGGGGAGGGCAGTTTGCAAAGGGGTTGTATTTTAATATGAATTAAGAAATATATTCATGTGACATGTCGTTTTATAGGTTTCTCTACTGTCATTTTTACTACTATGCCCATTTCCAATACATGAATTATGACTTATAAAACGTAGATTATAAAAGTCATGTATGTAGGTACAGAGGTTATACAGGTCATAAATGTTACATTGATCAAAAATCTTATATTGGCCATGAAGGTCGTATTGGTCATAGAGATCATATAGGTCATATGACCTAGACTATGATGACTCATACCATATGAGTCTCACTACGTAAATATAGATGATAAAGGTCATATAGTCACAAAGGTCATATTGTTTATTAAGATTACATTAGTCAAGGCCACATAGGTCACAGAGGTCTATCAGGTCATAAAGGACAAATAATTCATAAAGACAAATGGTTCACAAAACTACAAAGGTCATAACGGTTATATCTAAACTTAACACTTAAAAATACAAACAAATGTTTTTAGTGATTTAGTCTGATTAAATAAGGAAAAAAATTTGATATGGAAGTAGATTCTTTGGGCAATGGTTTTTTTATAAGGTGCTCGTTTCTTTCTGCAGTTTTTTTTTATTGTTTTTTTTTTCTGCAATCGTTCTCATGAGAAAAAATATATATGTACATACATATATCGTGTGTCATCAAAAGAGTTAAGTACAGTTCTTAATTAAGTAATGCCATTGAATTCTACGTGGGCAATCGATAATAAAGCTGAGGTATGTACCTATGTAAGGTGTGTTATACAGGGGTATAAATGTGTCTCATTTATTGGAAAAAGGGGGCAAAGAACATTGCACAGTAACAAATAAATATTGTGGTGTACCGAGCCATCGTGAAGGATCTAGCTTTCATTGAAATAATTTGGTCTGTAGTCTGGCGGAAGATGTCACTTTGCCAACAATGTACATGGTGATTGTTTTATCTTGACGATCCCATTTTATTCATAAACAGTTAAAAAAGAAAATGTAATCTGCACCAAAACGAAATAAAACAGTATCACGCCAGGCGTTGCGACATTTCGAACTTTTTTTCCAGAAACCAATTTTATGACATCGTTGGAAATGTCTCTTAATTTGGAATTCATTTTCTAAATACCGTTTTTTAATATCTCCATTTTTTTAAAGTTATTATCCAACGTGTGATTTATACTACATCCTTATGTTGCAAAATAATTATCAGTACCTAGGCCATATTTTTCAATAAAGCGGTGAAAAATTTCATAAACCATAAAAATAGTATATTTTTATTGATTATTACCAGAAAATAAGGAGAAATAAAATGTGAGTATTTAATTATGCACAGTCTGAAATAATACTGTAATGGTGGGTTCATGCAGAAATTTTGAGTAATAAGAATAAGAATAGTAATAAGCATAAAAGTTAAACCTTCGTTTTATAATGACCCAGTTCATGCAGCAAATCCTTATTTTTAAAATTATTACTAAAAATTATGTTTACTGCATGAACTGGGTCATTATAAAACGAAGGTTTAACTTTTATGCTTATTACTATTCTTATTCTTATTACTAAAAATTTCTGCATGAACCCATCATAACTTACAATAAGTATGTCAGTATGTATTTATTAATGAGTCACTGTGCAGGATTATTTACATTTTTTTCTACCTAATTTCCAAATTAGGACACCTTTTCAACGATACAGGTATAGGATTTGTGTATAATATCATACATCATCTCTGATATTTTTTGGTATTCAAAATATACTGATGATATCCCGAGCAATGTTATCTCTAAAGGGAATACCTGATATTCTGGGGACGGAGAGAAGTGCGATACGACAAATGCTACTATCTGACAGAGGTACTTCACACTGTAAATTATGGTAATCATTCAGGAACTTACCATGGATGGCTTTGATTAATTCGTATTTTATGCCTATAAATCAGGAAGGCAATGCAATACATACATGACTTATTTCATAAACCAAACTGCCCTTTGTCAAGACTTACTTTTATAGTACAAAACATAAGTAAAAGCGAAAAAAATGGAGGATACAAAAGCTCTTCTGGTGATGGTACTTCAGAAAATATTCCATGATCGTCCGAAAATTGTCGAGGATACTTATCAATTAATATATTCGTATAATAATGGCAAAAAAGAAATGAGCGAATATGAAAGAGTTAGTTCTAAAAACAGAATTGCAATAAATGTATTGTATAACATTTTTATTATTTTGCAGACGTTAAAGAATATATGCGATATGATGAACGACGAGTTACCCTCCGAGATTTTGGTGTATTTATTAACGTTAGTTGACATGCCCCACGAAGATGGCCACCAACTTCCGATAATGGAAAAAATTCAAAGAACTTACGGGTGTTTAGCAGAAAGGTAAATTCCTAACGATATAGTAGAGACATAACGAGATATATTTGTTTTGTACATATGCAGGTATATTTATACAACCTTGTGGGTACTACATTTATACCTGCAGCTGTACCCGCATTCAGCACAGACCTTATACAGGTTCATTTGTACATGCGCTCAGACCTTATACAGGTACATTTGTACCTACGCTACGACCTTATACCTACAGGTATATTTTTGTACCTACACAATTTTATTTAATTGATATGCATATTTTTTTTGTACTTGCATTCAGACCATAAGTATTTTTTGGTATCTGCGTTCAGTATCTGTTTGTAATTTCAAGTGTTCGGCCATCTCTACTGGAGTATTTAGGAAGAAATAAGCTTAGAAAAACTGACGAGAAAATAGTTAATAAGGAAGATAAATCTAACGTGACGGAAGAAGAGAATATTAAAACACAACCGTCCAAAAATACAGAAATGTTTGTCACCGCGAACGAATCTTCCTGCTGTTATGTGCAGTCTGGATCAGAAATTAGTCCACCTAGTTCTACAAGTGACTCTTCTCCTGAGGATACATTTTTAAAACCTGTTGCAAAACAAAACAGAAAAAGAAAAATATGCAGAAATCCGGCGCTGGAGTTTGAAGGTATGAACAGATACATTTTTAAAAGTAAAACTAGTTTTTATATTACTGTAATTCTTTTTAGAGGATACTGCTTCAGTGAAAAGCCTTTTGGACATAACTGCGAAGTATGTCATAAGAAACGAGAAGAAATTGAAGTCATTGTATAAAACAAGGTTATCAGAAGCGTGGAAGGTGATAAATTCTGATCGTTCTGGTGGAGCAATTCTGATGCCGTGCTACACTGCTCTTCAGGACATTAATAAAAAAGCGAAATTATTACGATGCATCGAAAATGATAACGTAACTGAAGATATTTTAATGGAAGAATATGGAAATAGTGACATTCTGTTAAAGGAACGTAACATGTATCATAAACTAAATAAAGACCCTTTCGAACTTAGTGATGAGCTAAAAGCTGGATTAAAATCAATAATAGATTATATAAAGTAATGTAATTTATTTTCATAATGTATAATGCAGTTTCAAAAAAATTAAATACTAAGTTTAAAAATAGCGGTTTTTATTTTATCATGTTGTCGTCCCTGCTTCTTCAATATTGATTATATTTCTCATTGGATAAAATATTCATCCAATAACCAATAAACATTTCCAGTTAGTATTCGAAAAGATGGCCGCGTTGCCGTCTCCAACACAGGTAGGCGATTATTTTTTTGACATAAATGTGTTACTTATTAAAAATAGTGTAGTTTGTGCAGTGTTCCATTACCAGTTAAACATATGACGGTGTTTTTACTTTCGGTTTTTCTGTAAATTTTTGTAAATAATTTTTCGATTATTGGATCATGTCTCCCCTGACAGCTCCAGTGGGCGGTGTTATATGTTAATATATTTATCAATAATACATAATTTGTAAATGGCATTACGGTCGTTGAAAAAGTTTCTGCTGTATTGTATACCGAGGGTCGTCAGTTTGTCATTCTGGTGACATGTCTGACATTTCAATCAAGATCAATCAAAAATTGTATGAGTTTGGTAATAGTTAGGCTCTGTCACTTGTTTTTCAACAGACAAATAAAATGATTACAGTAATAACTGAGCTTGTAAATGAAACCAAAAAGTGTGACGTAGATATGGCTTAAATGTATGTTTTTGTAGGTAGCTGGGAGCTCCAGTGCCATATACGAGGCCTACTATAATGTGGTATGTAGTCTTTTTTTTTTTCGAGACTGTATACAAGTACCATGTACATACATACGATGGTTCGTATTACAAGTGAATGACCTATTTTCGAGATTCGTTCTCTTGGTACATTGATTATGTATCTCAGTTATACCCAAGCTGATTTATACCCAAACTCGTAAACAATATTTTATAATTCGGATTCTGTGAATTCTGGATCTGAAAGCTATTAAAATTATTAACAATCTGATGTTTAATGAAATACATATAAATAAAAATAATACAAACACAAGTAATCATATTAATACAAGTTATGATTGCAACTCAATTATTCAACTCGTTATAGGTTGTACTAGTAGAGTTTGTTCATTTATGTCTATGCTTGCAGTTAATAAATTAGTTCAGTGAGTAAAATGATTATAACATTTTGTCATTCGTAAAATTTTGTGAGCATCCCGTTTATACAATTGTCATTCACATCTCTCATTTATTTTATAGCAAATTCGACTGGTATAATCGATTCTAAACGAAGTCTAATTTTGAACATACTAACTTTTGAATTAGCATGGAACTACTCCATTAATCATGTGATTTTCATTCTCCTATCTCCTATATAAGTTCGGAATTTGGTCCTATACCTGTTTTACCTGTATCAATGCCCCTTTTTTCTGTGTTCGAAGTCAGCTGTTAAAGTTAGGTGAGTGATCAGGATTATTGGAACGATATTCACCGCAAAACATAAGTATGTTTACTGTATTTAGTGTAGGGCAATTGGATTTTTTTTAATATTGTACTACTATATTATACTATTGTAATACTATAATTTATTAAGATAATTAATAGGAGTGTTAATCAACCCCCCCCCCCCCCCCCCCCCCCCCCCCCCCCCCCCCCCCCCCCCCCCCCCCCCCCCCCCCCCCCCCCCCCCCCCCCCCCCCCCCCCCCCCCCCCCCCCCCCCCCCCCCCCCCCCCCCCCCCCCCCCCCCCCCCCCCCCCCCCCCCCCCCCCCCCCCCCCCCCCCCCCCCCCCCCCCCCCCCCCCCCCCCCCCCCCCCCCCCCCCCCCCCCCCCCCCCCCCCCCCCCCCCCCCCCCCCCCCCCCCCCCCCCCCCCCCCCCCCCCCCCCCCCCCCCCCCCCCCCCCCCCCCCCCCCCCCCCCCCCCCCCCCCCCCCCCCCCCGCCCCCCCCCCCCCCCCCCCCCCCCCCCCCCCCCCCCCCCCCCCCCCCCCCCCCCCCCCCCCCCCCCCCCCCCCCCCCCCCCCCCCCCCCCCCCCCCCCCCCCCCCCCCCCCCCCCCCCCCCCCCCCCCCCCCCCCCCCCCCCCCCCCCCCCCCCCCCCCCCCCCCCCCCCCCCCCCCCCCCCCCCCCCCCCCCCCCCCCCCCCCCCCCCCCCCCCCCCCCCCCCCCCCCCCCCCCCCCCCCCCCCCCCCCCCCCCCCCCCCCCCCCCCCCCCCCCCCCCCCCCCCCCCCCCCCCCCCCCCCCCCCCCCCCCCCCCCCCCCCCCCCCCCCCCCCCCCCCCCCCCCCCCCCCCCCCCCCCCCCCCCCCCCCCCCCCCCCCCCCCCCCCCCCCCCCCCCCCCCCCCCCCCCCCCCCCCCCCCCCCCCCCCCCCCCCCCCCCCCCCCCCCCCCCCCCCCCCCCCCCCCCCCCCCCCCCCCCCCCCCCCCCCCCCCCCCCCCCCCCCCCCCCCCCCCCCCCCCCCCCCCCCCCCCCCCCCCCCCCCCCCCCCCCCCCCCCCCCCCCCCCCAGGAGTGGGGTTTTTTTTTTTTTTTTTTTTTCCTTTTTTTTTCCCTTTTTTCCTTTTTTTTTTTTTTTTTTTTTTTTTTTTTTGCTTTGTTATGGTTGTATAGTTCGGATTATATTCACATTTCGGCGGGCGTTGGACCTACTGTTTTCCATCGGATCCTAGTGAAAACAGTATGTCCGACGCCCGCCGAAATGTGAATATAATCCGAACTATACAACCATAACGTTAAAATACGGAGGCGGAAATGTCGTCATCTGGGGTTGCTTTTCCTGGAGAGGTGTAGGCTCCATACATCGCGTAAAGGGAATCATGGACCAGTATGTGTATATTAACATATTGGAAAATATTCTGCAACCATACGCTGGCGAGTTTATGCCTGTTACGTGGAAGCTTGTTCAAGACAATGATTCCAGACATACTGCGAAATCTGTAAAACAGTGGTTAATTAACAACTCCGTATCTATTATTGACTGGCCATCTTGTAGCTCTGACCTCAACCCCATAGAAAATCTATGGGGTGAAGTAAAACAGCGAGTTTGTCAGCGTCAGTTTAAACATTTTGATGAATTGTATGAAGCTGTTAGAGAGGCCTGGTACTCGATACCTGTAGAGTTATGTCAAACTTTGATAAGCTCTATGGGTAGGAGATACACAGAAGTAATAAAGAAACATGACTATCCAACAAAATATTAATGTATGTTACATAGTTTCTTGAATAATGAACATTTTTCTATATCGTTTCTAATTATGTGTCCTTCGAAAAATGGTAGGTAAATGGCAATTATAAATATAAAAGTTGAACTGAGACGGATGGAGCACAAAATAAGTTACAAATTGATTCGCTTTAGAACACATGTTTATTGTATATATAATTGTTGGGACGGGTTAAAAACTAAATGACATAATGTGCATAAGTTATGCTAAAACAATGCCGTTTCTAATTATGTGACCGCCACTGTAAGTTATAGTTTTATTTCTTTTTTCTCGTGCTTAGCCAATAACATCCTGTCATTGTCACTATAATCCATGAAGTCACTAGAAATCCCTGAACTGCAAGGTTTGCTTTTTAAATTAGTGGGTATCTATCGCCATTTGTACATGTTTGCACCTTAGAAATGCAAAAAAATGTTCAGTTCGAAGAAGTTCAATTTAAGTGTGGTTTTGCTTGCCACTCGAACATAAATAAGGGCTCAACTTCGGTGCCTTGCAGTTCAGTCAAACATTCAAATTAATTGAGCTTTACGAGCCGAACATACAACACCAAGAAAAGTTGAACTGAGTGAACAATATTGCTACCAGTCGAATTCGCTGTTAGTAAACTTTATAATAATCGAAATTAGATCTAGACATTTAGGTTATGCGATTGTGGGGATTATTATATTTTAACTATATAAACATTCCCTAATTATTACATTGATATCTGTTATTGAATAAACTGTTTGTATGCTAAAGTATCCTAAATGTATGCTAAAGTTGGCCGAGCAAAAAATGGCATATTTTTAATCTCAAATATAATGTTATAACATTAGTTCGTTAAAGTATCGAGCCGAAAATTAATTAATTGTCAAGGCTGTTACATCATGTGACAGACATTATTTATTTTACAATTGTGACAGCCACTTGTCAAAAGTTTGACAAGTTTAACAACAACAAAAGTTTCGTTCTGAGCCTCGACAACTGCTATTTCCATCTCTCGTTCATAGCTATTTGATTGATTTGATGACTTTTTTTTGGATGGCTGGAAGTCTGTGACTGGCGCACCTACCTTTGTGGTAGCCACCTAAATATGAATTCTTACTTCAGAAACAAAAGTCACTTATTGTTTATGTCAAAATATAAATCCTGAAATTCGTTCTCAGAGTAGGTGTTTACATGTGAAAACTTTGTAATCGCTATTTTTATTTTATGGACTATAGTCTCACAAATGTCATTAATAAATAGTGCCTTTATTAATAAATCTGCACTTGACCTATTTTATATGTGATAGTAAATTGTAGGAGGAGGAATTGATGTTTATCCTTGTTTCATATTAGCTGCAGATATCTCGCATCTTGATACCTGCATTTTGGTGCATTTAATTTGCAACCAATAATAGGTATTATGTTATTAGACTACAATGGAACGAAAACTTTCAGTGACTCTTCTAGAGTGAACAAAAAATTGTGAACACCTGTTTTGTCTTATATGAAATTGTCAATTAAATATTTCACCTTTATATCATAAAGTTGAAATTGAATGTCATAAACAACTGCTAAGGAAATGATCTGGTATTCACTTTGTACATACCAGTAATTTTTTTATTTACAGTGCAATTAGTTTTGATTTAATCAATTTAATCGTCTACTTTAGATAAAACATTAGTTGTTTGACATATAAATTCTTTTTATTTAAAGTGAATTTTCCTACTTACCTACATGTGTCTTATCTTTTTATTTCTTTGCTGGTTTTAAAAAGTAACATGATTAATAATAGTTCAATGACTTGCCTAGTCATGCATTTATGCAGATTTTCTTAAATAAAATTGCATTATAGGAATTATCCTTCATGGTAGCAACAGATGAAATTAAATTTTTTCAATAATTTGAAAAATTTCAGAGTAATGAAGCTTAAACCTGTTTTCTTCTCAGCAAAGCTTTTTTAATTTTTCAAGATCCATTTAAAGATTCTGTCACTGTTTATTATTTTAAATTTAGACTTACAGTAGATTTTTAAAGGACTTGTAAGTAATCGAATTTTACAGAAATCCAATGTAACAACTTTCATTTAATCTCTACAAAACAATTCTATATAGAGATCTGTTTTAACAAATATTGTAGAAGTTCGTATATTTCCATTTTCAGTTGGGCAATGTAGTATAAAATTGGCTTTCAAAATACATGACAAAAAAATGAAATCATAAATGTGAATTCTAAAATGTGTTATTATATTAAGTTATCTTTGTTTGAAATTCATTTTGATTGATTATGTTATTCATGTCAAAAAGTTTTGCCTATCTTGACATGCCATGGGCAGAATTGTAAACTAGAAACACTTGTGAAAATATGTGCAAGGTGTTTGATAAATTGAAAGATGTTAAATTTCTTTTGAGTAAAATATCTTTTTTTATGGTTGTAAAAATCACATTTGACAGTAGACGCCACAAACTGAAAATAAACGCTACGATTTTATTTTATATCTAAAGACAATTGAGTGTATTTAAAAAAACAATACTTGTATGTACCTTTATGCAGATAAACAAATCTTTTATGTATTGACCAATTGAGGTGTTTACATGAAGTGATATTAGTAGGTAATATTGAGTAACAATAGTGTTCTAATTTAAGTTCGACAGACTGTCTATTATATAGAGACATCCAAAAAAAGTCATCAAAGTTGGCCGGGAAAAAAAAGACGTATTTCTAATCTTAATCGAATTTATAACCTTATTTACTTGTCAAGACTGTCACATCATATGACAGCCATTGTTTATTTTACAAATTGTGACAGTCACTCGTCAAAAGTTTGACATAACCAAAAAGCTTAGACATGACCGCTATTTCCATCTCTCGTTCATAGCCAGAGTTGATGACGTTTTTTTTGGATGTCTATTAATGTTTGTTATTGCCATGCATTAATAAAACTGTTTCTAGGAATGGTATGTCACAAAAATTTGACATTCCTAAATTATTGTCTTATCTAATGGTGTTATGAGAAATTTTAGTAATAATAAGAATAGTAATAATAAATTATTCTTTATAATGACCCATTCATTAAAATAATTTTTAGTAATAATTTTAAAAATAAGGATTTGTGCATGAACTGGGTCATAAGTTTATACATTACTATTCTTATTCTTATTACTAAAAATTTCTGCATGAAACCACCATAAGTCTATTGTCTTATTTATTGCTGTAAATAATTTAGACATATAGTCTTATTTGAGTTTCATAAAAATCAGATTAGTTGTATTTCTTTGCCAGCATTAAACAACATTTCCTAATTTTTTGCAGTTTTTGAGTTGTAATAATAAAATTGTTTTTTCCATTTTAATGAAAATTGTTAGTAGGGTTATAAGCAAATCATGTTTGATAAGATTTTTTTCCTAAAATTAATCTCGTATTGCATGGTACTTGTAATATTGCGAAAACTTTAAAAAAATTGGAAATAAATGTATATCTTTAAAACTTTCCATTACTAAAGCAGTAATGCAGTTATTGGATGTGGAGTAAAAAATAGGTGTTTTTAAGTGTTAAATACTTTTTTCATTTGTTTAGTCTGTGGCAGTGTTAATTGTATAATCACAGTGAACACTAAAATAAAAACATTAGCATTGTATATAATACATTTTTTTTTCTGAGAACTTACAACCGTATCTTTATTTTATCATCATTCATTCTCATTGAGGAATGAATTCGATATTTATTTAAAAGGAACTTTTTTTGTCTAAAGCTGCGGTAATATTTACCAATAAATAAAATGTTTTTTGAAAATCGTGTAACCACACGTTATGTAACAACTTTCCCATTTCTCTTATAGCTTTCAATGATTATATAACAAAAATTAGTATATTTATTATGGTAAACATTAACATTTATTTACGTCCATAAAGTTAGCATTACCATTTCGCAATTTTGCAATGACAATACATGTATTAATTGTCGTTTTTTTTGTCGTAAAATTGTCGTGAAATGATAAAATTTGTCGCGCTTTATTTAAAAAAAAAACCATGGTAATGCCAACTTTACTGTCAAGTTAGCATTACCTCATTCCTAAACCGGCTGAATTCGTGGGAGAAAGCGTTCAGAGTATGATAATAATTTGTCGTGAACAAATAAGTTGAAAAAAAATCGCCCCTTGATGAATTACAGGGCAGGTAGCGTTCTGTTCAAGACAAACATTACATTTCTCGTAGGTATCACTATAAAATGCAATTTCACGACAATTGGTCATTTGGGTGAAAATCTGCATTTTTCATCAGATCTCAATGAAACTTGTCAGGAATGTTTCAATGGTCACATAAAATATTTCTGCCAAGATTTATTGAGATCTGATGAAAAATGCAGATTTTCACCCAAATGACCAAGCCAAATTTGCCTTCGACGGGAAAGCAACTTGGGTAACTTAACTTGCAATAACTTTTGGAAGGTGACATTTGGTGGAAAATAATTTGTCGCGAAAGTACATTTCGCAAAAATAAGAAAAGTCAGAATTTTTTCCCCGTTCCCAGCATTACTACAGGTGGTATTTAAGCAAGGGGTGTTTTTTTTGGGGGGATTCTTTTTCAGGAATTTGTCGTGCGTGGCATACGAATTTGTAGTGCCCGAAAATGGTTTGCCGCGACAGTACATTTCCCAAAACCAAAGATCTTAGGATTTTTTCCCCATTCCCAGCACTACCACAGGTCGAAATCAGCAGGGGGTGGTTTTTTCGAAGGGATTCTTTTTTAGGAATTTGTCGTGCGTGGCATACGAAATTGTTGTGCCTGAAAATGATTTGTCGTGAAATTGCATTTTATAGTGATACGAGAAATGTAATGTTTGGCTCTGAACATAACGCTACCTTCCCCACAATTCATCAAGGGATAATTTTTTTGAACTTATTTGATCACGACAAATTATTATCATACCCTGAACGCTTTCTCCCACGAATTCAGCTGGTTTAGGAATGAGGTAATGCTAACTTGACAGTAAAGTTGGCAGTACCATTGTTTTTTTTTTTAAATAAAGCGCGACAAATTTTATCATTTCACGACAAATTTACGACAAAAAAACGACATTAATCCATGTATTGTCATTGCAAAATTTTTATGTACTTTATGGTTTTTAACAAAATATTTAGTACATAATGCCTTTTTTTGTTTGTCTTTAAAGATTGTGTGTGTCATATAATTATAGTATTTTGATTGTATAAATTTGGTTTTTGTTTGTGAATGGAGACTATTTAACGTTTTATCCTCTTAGGTTGATCCGAATGGGTTTGGCTCTGTGGGAGGTATGGAAGCCGCCCGCTTTCTCAAAAGATCGGGGCTGAGTGACGTGATCCTGTCTAAAATATGGGATCTGTCAGATCCGGGTGGGAGAGGTTGTCTGGATAAAGCCGGTATGTTTGTCGCCTTAAAGTTAGTAGCCTTAGTTCAAAATGGAAAAGACTTGAACATTTCGAATGTCGCCATGGATGTTCCCCCACCAAAAATGGTAACATTATTTATAGCTAATGTGTGAGTGTCATTAACGAAACGTTTTTTAGGGTGATATTCCTCTACCTGTACCTACTAAACCACCACCACCCAGAAATAGCCCTCTGATAACTTCACTTCCCCCCTTCTGCTGTCGACTGGACCATTAAACCAGTAGAAAGGGAAAAATACGATAAATTGTTTGAATCATTACAGCCTCTTAATGGACTTATTCCAGGCAATAAGGTAAGATGCATGCAAAAAAAAACAATAGAAAGAAATAATTAATAATAAAATTATTCTAATATTATTCAAATATTATTACAATATGAAATAATAAATATATATCATAATCATAACATAGTATAAAACAAAGTCGCTTCCCGCTGTCTGTCCCTATGTATGCTTATATCTTTAAAACTACGCAACGGATTTTGATGCGGTTTTTTTTTAATAGATAGAGTGATTCAAGAGGAAGGTTTATATGTATAATACATGCATAATATAGTAAACACTAATAATTTTAGAGGTTTCTATTGTGATGTCGTAAATAAACACATTTTTTTGCGCTTACATTGCAAACGCTGGCTGAACCCTACGAGATGTACTACACTAAAATAATGTACTACAATATTGTACACCTTAAAAAGGTCTACAAAAAAGTCCGCGATGGTATATGTCTATCTCTTAGGGATAACCCATAATAACCATTTTTTATATTTCCGTGCGAAGCCGGGGCGGGTCGCTAGTTTCAATTATAATAAAAAAATGAAAATGTATCGACAAATCGTCTTGATTCAATTGATATTGCAAAAGTCATCTTCTAACAGAGTTTGTATATCATTAATTTTATAATATTCCTTGTTGAGGAATATAGGTAGCCAAGATGGGAGATGCGTTAATTTTGTAATTAGTGGATTTTGTGACTGAGTCCGGACGGCGGGATTTTTTTTCTTTTATGAAAATGTTTATACTGTTCGTGCCAGTATATGTGAAAAATGATTTCAGAGTTTGACTTTGTTGTACAACAAACAAAACTACAATGCATTTCAAATATATTGAGCCCTCACTTTAACCGTTTCCAGAAACAAATCTGCTGTACCTAATTAAACCATTTTTTCACCATAATATTCCTTGTACTAAAAATGTGTGTATAAAGTACTTTTTGAGGTATCGAATGATTAATTAAAAAATTGTACCGAATTTGTGCACTGAGCTCAACGGAATGATATTTGTAATAATTTCCAGAAAAACGTTTCTTTAAACTAAATTCAAATTCTAGTCAATTTCAAGAACATAAATTGAACCTTATGTGTCATGTATGACTGTTTACGATGAAAAAATCTTTTAGTTAGTGAGTTATTAAATTAAATAGTTCATACTGAGATTTTCGTTCTTAAAAACAGAAAAAAAAATATTTGGACATAATTTTTGATAATAATTGCACAATAAATAATGATGCTGTAATAATTAACTTCAGTTTTATCAGAAATGCAATTGTTATAAAAAATGCGTGATTCAGAATATGTGACTGAGCTACTGTTTTTTTTTTATTTTGATGAAAACCTGTATTTCCTGTGCAATATGAACATAACAAGTTTTCGAACATAACAAGTTATAACTCGACAAAGCGATGAAATATAAACTTGCAAGTTGTACAAGTTATTAATAAGTTCCCAAGTAAAAGCCCTGATTTTTTTTTAAATTTTTGACTCCTATTTTGTTTTTGCAATTCAAATTGAAAATGAGGGCTACATCCATTTGAAACACTAATTGTATTTGTAATTTTACAATTATAAATACCATGTTATGCAATATGATTTATTTTAGGTAAAAAATGTGCTCATGGAATCAAAGTTACCTTTTGAAACTCTTGGAAAAATATGGGATTTAGCTGACCAAGATAAAGATGGAATGTTAAATAGGCATGAATTCATAGTTGTAAGTATTATAGTAAATAAAAAAGTAGTAAACAAAAAATCAAACTTCATAAGCTACATAATAATTGTTCGACAAAATAATACAAATTTATCTACTCATGAATAGACATAACAATAACTTTACTTGTATTAAATTTTTGACTGAAAATTATCTCATTGATTGTTTAGTTTGGGAGACAAGGTGGGTGTTTACTCTCTGTAAAATTGTTGGTAACCTCGCATCTATCAAATTTGAAATAAAAAAAGGAAGTAGTATTATCAAATTATAATTCAAACTTTTGCCAAAATAGGCGATAAGAAGGTTGTTTCACAATGGTAATCTTCTATTTAGTTCTCATTCAGTTTTATTTCGTTTTATTTATGTTTTGGACAGAAAGATTTTCACTACTGTTGATTACTAAGATTGTTTTCTACTACTATTTTTTTAGAATAACAGGTTTTGATTATTTTACAAAATAAATAAATAAACTGCATTCATGTGCATGTATAAATTTGGAAAGTGTCAGCTTCTAAAATTTATAATAAATATTTCAAAACTTTTTTGAATTTTTATTGAAGATAAAGTTTATATCTAAAAATAAAAATCTTAAATAACATTTAGTATTTTTGATAGTGTTCAAACGACTTCTGAATGCTTTGGTGAAAACCTCTTGACAGTATTACCAGTTCCCATTGGTCTCTTAAAAAGTATTTCCTTTTATATGATTTGTACATTTTATTAAAGATTAAATGCGAGTATATGGTTATTAATTTTGAATAGACAAAATAACATTTAAAAGTACATAAATATAACATTTTAAGTTCTAAAAAAATATATTCAAGCTATTTTCAGCACTATAGAGTAATTTATTTAGCTAGTCTACTGCTATTATATTAAAGGTCTTTGTTCCAGGCCATGCATCTAGTTTACAAAGCTCTTGAGAAATACGCAATACCGAATACGTTGCCTCCAGAGCTGATGGACACTTCGCAAAGAAAAAGTTCGACCCCCCTTAACAGTTCCTTTATCAGTCGCGGTATAGACGGCATCAAACCTGATATACCTCCTCCTCCAATGAGCATTCAGCCACCCATACCAGCAGCGCCCATAAAACCTATGCAAACCCGTGCAACCCACCATTCCCTGGGTTGTGACAAGCGAGGAGAAGGCCAAGTCCGACATGCTGTTCATTAAGAGCGATATCGATAAAGACGGGTTCGTCTCCGGGCAGGAGATCAAAGACGTGTTTTTGCAGTCGGGCGTGCCGCAGCCTGTGCTGGCCCACATATGGTAAGTTTGTTGGTTTAAATTAAAAATTTTGCAAGGCAAAGTTATGATACATCTTACACATGTTACGTTTAAAATACTTTCCAAGTTGCCCACAAATTCGACTTTAAAAAAGTGGTGTTAAAAAAGTTTTTTTTAATCAATATCCGATCAATAAATCTGGAGCTAGGGATATTCAAACTTCAGTCATCTGTGTGGAATTAGAAGTGCCCAAACAGTTACGAGTTTTTTTTATTTCTAAAAAAGTATCCTGGGGCAGCAGTCTTACCATTATTAACAAACAAGAGTTCAACAAGAGGTAAATCCACAGCTCTTTAGTCCTGTATAAAAATTACATATTGAGAACTTTTGAACTAGTGTTGTGAGTCATTTATTGGTTGGTCATTAAGACTTTGGTTGGTCACTTTTAAAATTGGCGCCACTTTTTGAAATTTTTTGCACGTAATTTTTAGTTTTCACTTCAGATCACGTCCAAAAAGCGAAAACCAAAGAGTCTAAAATAGACACTGCTGTCTAAAAATATTATAAGAAGTTCCAGAAATGGTAGAAAACAACATGGAAGTTAGATTTTTGCAAGAAAATATATGTGGCCCATATTTCATGCCCTTGTTATATAATATGTTTGGTCTTAAAAACGATCCTCTAAGAGTAACCAATATGTTTTGACAAGTTTTCAAAGAAAGAGCCGTCCAAAAATGACTTTTATAAATAATGACCAAGAAGACTAGAACAAGGAGACCAAGCTCGCGTGTTGTGGTGGCACAAAATACGTCGAAAGATAAACTTAATATGGCGGCAGACTATTACCTGCACAAAGCGGTAGCGCACACAAGTACAAAATTTGGGTATTCAGGATTAGACGCTCTTGTTTACGAAACTCCCAAAGACTCCCGAAGCTAATACCCTAGCGGATTTCGACATCATTTGTGCCATTCTCTCGGTACCTATTTTACGCGGGCTCTGTCTCCTTGTTCAAGTCTTCTTGATAATGACAATCATTTATTGATTTTTGGTTTTGGGTTGGGACTCAATATGTTTGTTATATTTGTTCAGTTTCTTCAGAAGTATTAGTCACTTCAGGAGTTCCACAAGGTTCTCACTTAGGTCCGAATTTACCTCGAACTTTTTAAATGCATAAAAAGGATGGATTATGCTATATTTTTGTTTTATGAAATGTGATTTTCTCAGGGTGTTTTTACAATGGTTGAAAATATAAATTAGCCTAAGTAGCTTCGTTTACCCGCTAGAGGGTGTCAAAATTATAGACTTTGTAAGAATAGTCTGCTGATGTGGTGAGTGGGATGTACAAGAATTAGAAAGACAGGCTGAAATGGCATCACTATCTCCCCACTACAACACAGTCACAGGAAAAGGACACTACTACTACAAAAAACATGTTTTATTTTAATTTTACGATACAAAATGGCAGCACAGCAGCGCCCGCAAGGACAAAAAATTTCTCGGATGGTCGACAAGGCCATACCGCTACAGGTCACAGTTTTTAATCTGGAACAAAAAAACAAAAAGTTTCTTAAAATATTGTCCAAAATGTAATGAATGTCATAGGATTTTTTTGAAAAGTTAATTTAAAAAAAGGCGTTAATTTGGTTTTTTCTTATTTTTTTCGAAAAATTGGCTGAAAATCGCTTATAAAAACTATAAATATCACTTTATCAAAAAAATTCCATGTTCACTAGAAAATATTGTTTTAAGGGGGTTGGTCACTGAGGTGTGGGGCAAGAGGGAAACTCCTATCTCTTCCATGTATAAGCAATCAGGGTTGCAACTTGCAAAAGTGAAATGTTAATATTACATTTTTTTAATTTAAGGTGGAACTCTCTGTGCAGTATGTTTGTAATGCACAATAAATTAATAATTTATTATTATATACCAAGTTTGGACAATGAAATAATTTATTGACGGCGTTTTTTAAAAGTCGATTTATAGTTGGAAAGTATGGCAACGCTGGAACGGTTTGCTTTTGGCAGTTGGCTAGGCTACTCGGCGAAAATTGTTGACAGAAAGTAATTCTAACCTCAAAAAGTTTGTCGGTAATGGTTTGACCAAGCGGAAATTTTGATAAATCAAGATCTGGTAGATTACGTAGGAAAGGTCGTTTTATTTCGGCAAAATAGTTACAGAGAGTGCAATGTGGCATTGAGGCAGGGAAGAAACACAAAAAGGAACCTACAATACAGAAAATCGTATCGGCAACGCGCGATGACGAGACTGATGATTATCGCGATGAATTTTGCACGAGACGCGGTGTTGCCGCTTCGACAGAGCGCCTGCCCGATTGCATGGAACACTCAACATTAAATTGATAATTGCGTGCAACACAGCTGGTCAATCATGTCCATGTAAATCTATGTTCTTCCTATACGTTATTGCTATGCGTATACAAAGTTTCAGATTTTTCTAATTATTCAAAACGTGTTTTTATCAAATTCAATAGCTACATCCATAAAGCCCATGTTAAATTTTTTTTTGATTTTTTTTCTCGCAATCTGGATGGTGAAAAAATCCCAAACAATTCTGAAGATAATTTTATTACTTGAAGAATATATATCAGCAATTTCATCAACTTTTTAATTATTTTTGCAATTCCAGACCAACCTCCTTAAAGTTGCAGTTAAAATTTCAAGTCAAACGGATAAAAATTGAGGGAGCTACTGGTAGTAAAGTTTTGAGTAGTGAAATTTTGTTGAAATTTTAATTTTACCTCTAATCTGCGATGCCTGCTCCATACAATTGGCCTTCCAGTTGGAGGTTTTCTTCCTCCTCTTCTTTTCTGGTCGAAATTGCGTCCTTGCGAGCAGTTTTAGCCTCTTCTGTGATCGATCACTCGGAAAGCGAGATGCGCATCACATCGGATTTGGCACAGAAGTTATAGCAATTTAATCCAATTTTCAATCCCAATAGATTACATCAATCCGTTATAACCATCATTGAAGTATAAAACTAACTATTGCTCTTTCTAACGGACTTTCTAGAAACAGTTGTTTGCTCCAGCTTTAAAATTGGGGTAGGAGAAACATCTATTAGTCAAAAATTAAAAGCTGAAAACTGATATGTGTCAGTATAATTCATATAAAGAATAGTAAAGACCCCAAACGCATGTTTCTCCGCGCACTCGAAAAACCGCTAATTTTGCTTCACGAATACGCTTGGAAAAGAAAATTCTTTTGTCCTTCTTCTGTTTTTGTCCTTTGTCTTCTTTTTGTAAAACTTTTGTCCCACTTACAAGTTTTTTCCCCTCATAATCGACTTTTTTTTTTTATCATTTTTGGATACTTTAAGGAGTGTTTAAGCCAATAAAAAAAACTAGAAAAAAGTCACACGGTGAAATTAGCCTTTAATGCAGCTGTCGTTAAAAATAATTAGATTTATTTTCTACATATTTGTATGTATGTTTGTTCCAGGGCCTTATGTGATATAAAACAAAGTGGAAAATTGAATAATGAACAGTTTGCCCTTGCGATGTGGTTCGTCGCGAGATGCCTGAAAAGGCTTAGAGCCGCCCGTGGCTCTGGCGCCCGAGATGGTGCCCCCTAGTTTTCGTTCCATAAAATCTGACGGACTCGTGGTAAGTTATTTTACTTTATTTATTTTATGAAGTACATCGAAATTTATATTTTCGCGTATTTCCTTCCAAAGAAGGCTTTAACGCAAACGTACAGGAATGTCGATAATATAACTATAATGCCCAGAAGCATTAAGTGGTGGTTGAAGCTTAATTCAAGTTTTTTCTCGACAATCAAGCGAATTGTTCCGGCTAGTTCTGTTTGTTGCCAGCAGCTATAAAATTATCATTTTCAGTATTATTTGTTACTTATCGGTATATTTTTTGTTACCTGTATATATTAGAGTCGGATAATCTAGAGTTTGTTATGTGTATCCTGTCGGTAATACTTATGAATATCCTCCCTTGGATTCTGTCGAAATTAATTCTGGTACTAAGTTTTTGTTCCCAATTTGCCAGTGGATGGGCGCGTCACTGTTCACATTGCTAAAATTAGTATAAATATTTTTTAAATAATGGATTTTGGTAAATAAATGGTCATTTGAGATGTCGGTTTAGAAAATAGCCTGATATCATTGTCCGCAGTTTAAAGGGGAACACTATGGCTCATAAGTAGAGTTCGTGTGAGCGCTGAGTGTAACAGGACCGTAGTCAGTTTACGAATGAAAATGTTAATATGTTCACAGAAACTATATTGCATCATAGTACATTATTAAATATTATTACTTATTACCAAGCGCGAATGTCACAGGGCCGACACTGTGCATGTCCTGCCCTTGACTCGTTGGCCTTCACAGCTCAAAGCTGACTTGCATTAGGAAAATTGCGCTAGCAATTTTAGTTATTTATGGCACGCTGTAACAGACAGTCGCCGGTATTGCATCGCGTTGATACGTTTCGTTTTTACGTATTTACCGTGTGTTGTATTCGCTGTGTGTTTAAATAACTTTATAAATATTAGGAATTATTAGTTGAGGGGAGAAGTGAATAAAGTGAGGTACCATGCCAAAGGTGAAAAGAAATAGACGGGCAGTATTTCAAATGTGGTTTGACAGTGATCCCGAGGGTTTTGGGGACATACGTATTCAAGGAAATGACCTTTTTTGTACTGTGTGAACACATTACAAATTCATGAGATAAAACTAAAGTAACAAGACATCTGGAAAAGCCATGCCTCGTCCAGCGCCGACGATTCCGTATTTTTCTATGAACTTACAGAAGCCTTTTGCAAGCAACATTCTATTAAACAAACTAGAGAACCCCAAGTTACGTATGTTTTTAGAAAAATATATGGACCGAAAAATTCCTCATGAAAGTACGTTAAGACTTGCATATGTCAATCGAGTTTACAACAATGTAGTGACATCAACACGAAGACATTGCGGACAATTTCGTGTATTTTATTATAGATGAAGCTACCGATGCTTGCGGGCGTTCAGTAGCTAACTTTTTAATTGGTGCGTTAAAAAGTGACACTGCTAGCGACAGCCACCTACTAGCTTCTAAGGTTCTGGATAAAACTAATTACGAAACGATCGTAAATTTTGTTAATGACTGTTTTAATTATATATGGCCTGATCAAGATGCTACAGATAAAGTTCTTGTGATGCCAATTGATGCAGCCGCGTACATGTTAAAAGCAGGAGACATTTTATCTAAAAAATATACAAAAATGATTCATTTCACATGTGCCGCTCACACACTTAATCGCGTAGCTGAGAAAGTAAGGGGCAGTTTCCCTTTAGTAAACACTTTATATGAACTGTTAAAAGTTTTTATTAAGGCGCCTACAAGAAGGGACGTTTTAGGGAGGTTTTACCAGACACACCTCTGCCTCCCGAACCAGTTACAACTTGATGGGGTACTTGGTTAGAAGCCGTAACATATTACAATACATATTTCGATGGCATAAATGATGTTATTTATAGATTAAATCATAGTGACAGCAGCGCCATACATACAGTGCAGGACTTACTGAAGGACCAAAATATTCACGATGATATACATTATATTAATAGACACTATGGTTTCCTAGTTCGTGCAATAAGGATACTGGAGTCACATGGACTTTGAAATAATGAGTGATGTAAAAAAAATATATATACGATGCCAATAATATATGCCCAGTCAGTAATACAATAAAAGAAAAATGCAAAGCATGTTAAAAAAAATCCAGGATATTTCATTTTGGAAAACATGTAAAGTTTTAGTTGGTACGTATCAGGAGTTACCAGAAAATATATTATCGTATAGTTCATGCCTCAACAATTTTTCATACTGTCCATTGTCAACAGTAGGCATTGAAGGGTCCTTTTCCATTCACAAGTTAATATTAAGTGATAAACTTCGCTGTTTCACTACAGAACACTTTGAAAAGCACATAATAATATGTTTTAACCACCGCCAACCTGCCATGGGAACCTTGTCTCAACACTGACGTTTGTCGGGTAAGTGTTGCCATTGTTATGTGTTATCTTAATTTATATAGGTATTTTATCCTTGACTTAACCGTACTATTTGGTAAAAATAGTACTATGTTGCTACATAATTTATGTAAAAATATTAATATTTTCATTCATTAACTGACTACGGTCCTGTTACACTCCGCGCTCGCACGAACTCTACTCATAAGATTTTTTTAAAACGGTGCTTTGTATTACCAATGTTATAAACAGTTATGCCTATCTAAGAATTCTCAGGAAAAACAAATTAAAACCTCGAATATGTGTTAAACCTGTATTTGGTATTAAAACAGATTTATTTACACTCTTTGAATGACATCAATGTTTTGGTTTTAATATTTATATTCTTTTATATTCAGTGTGAGAAAAAAGTAAGGAAAGGTGCTTTGTATTTCTTTAAATATTTGTCATCTTAAAAAAACGTTTTAATGAAAGTTTTCGGGCATTTTTTTTTGCCATAAATTGACTAGTTTCGATTTTTCTCAACATAAATAAGAATTTATTTAAGTTAAGATTAAGTTATGCGCGTGTTTACTGCAGCAGTCCCGTGATAGCTAGTGCTGTTGTGCTACCTCCGCTATATGTAATATGTTGAATAGTGTGATATAATTTCATAATAAACTATGGCAAACTTAGAGAAAGCTATTAGTTACTGTGGTCCATTACACTTGCGCGCAAGCCTCTGTGGTGCGACTCGTTTCTGCCAAGCTTAATCATAGATAAACTTAACGAATATCCAAAAAATTTTTTTCTCAAATGAAGCTACTTTTACGTTTTTAATGTGTTTTCTGTCACCATAGCCCACCATCATTAAAATTTCAGTGCTTTTATTTTAGCTTAATGATGCTCTAATAATAATAATTATTAAACTACAAAATTGTTGTGTTTTCCTATCTTTAATTATTTACGAAGCTGACAAAATGTATATAACTGACAACGACGGTGTCTCTACTCGACAGCTACAAATATCAATTTATTTCCATGGTCGACTTGATAAAAAATTAGAGTAACGAAGTCGACTTGTGGAGGGTGATTAATGGTAAAGTTAATTTTTCCTCAATTTTTTTCTTATGAAACCCTATTACAATTGTATGGTTCCATATCCAGGAAGAGGTGCTCTTTCCAAAAATACAAATAATACCATACCATTAAAAAAATCAGTTGCCATAGCAACAAACTTGTTTAGGTTAAGAAAAAGCAAAAGCCGCCAATTTATGGTAAAAAATATATTCGAAAACTTTACTATTAAAACATTTTTTAAAATAACAAATATTTAAAGAAATACAAGCACCTTTCCTTACTTTTTACTCACATGCATAAAAGGCACAGTTCGGTAGTATCAGAAGTAAAATTATTTATATAAACAGTGAAGCCCCCCCCTTTCAAGCTTCTATTATCCTAACTCCTATATCGAATGCTTTTATTCAAGTACATACGTACATATGTATGTACGCTAAATAATACTTGATGTTTTTTTTCACAAAAAAGGTGTGTGAAGTTATTTCTGTTGATTTTATTTATCTAATACAATGTAGTTTTTATTGAGTTTGATTTGAATAAATACATTTATGAATAATGTATACCGTGTAGTACTTGTTCATGTCCTGGGATTTTCATTGATTTGTAACTCCATATACGAAACTTCTGATATACGAGTGGTACCGGAGTACTTTTTGGTCCTAATTGATCTGGATAACGGGGTTTCTATAATATTTTACCTTGGACAAACTAGGATAACTGTTTTCCCTTTTATGCCGTACTGCAGGCGTCGTTCAACTGGTGGTTCTAGTGGTGGCAGGGGTTGGGACAAAGAGTATATTCCTGCTGAATTGTTCGCCTTCTCTATCACTTTTCCCTGCCTGTCTTTCACTTCGAATATCTCGTTCTTTGGGCATTTAAGCTTAAACGATTTTGATATTTCAGAGGGTAGATAGGTCAGAAAACTAGTTAATTTAACACTTAAACACTTTTGTACTACACCAAAACCCTATTTTTTGCAAATCATGTTATTATCAATAAACGACTAAAATTCAACATGTGTGTTTCGTTAACCATGTTGGTATCATCAGGAGATGATGAAGGCTGACTGAGTTTAAATCATCTCCAATAATCCATCCTTAATCATCGCCAACAAGATTGGCGAAACGTGTGAGTTGAGTGCAAAAGTTTTGTGTGGAAAATCTTCTTGTGTGAATTTACTTCTACACCAAAGATTCCAGTTCTTGTCCAAAAGGTAACTAGTGGTGTAAATGAGTTTTTTTTCTGCAGGAAAGTTTCCCATTCTGAGAAAAACTAAGCATTTTTTTAATGCAAGAATGTTTTTTTCTGATAAGAGAATTGTAGAAAATATATTTTTAAAGATATTCCTTCTCTCCTAACTGCTTAGTTCAATTTTAATTTAAATTTACTCAATTGAATGTAATTTTTGAGACTAAAAAATATAAATAAAAAAAATAAAGAATTTTTACCCAATTTTTGTCCTATTGCCAAAAAAATAGACAATTTTGTCATTTTTAACTAACTAAATTTCATTTCATAATCACTGTATTGTTCATTTTTAGAGTATGACTTTTATTCTGAGAGTATGATTTTTAGAGTACGACTTTAGATCATAATATCGTCAGGTTTAAAGGTTTTAAAGGAAAAACTTATTAAATACTATCAAACCAATTGATAACTACAATTCGTGAAAGAGACCTGAAAATTAGGAAAGAGACGAATATTGGTTAGAGTTTTACTTTTTAAAATGACGATATGTGGGGATACTATCCGGATGATTCATTAGTATTGAGCCATTCCCTCGAAGTGCTTGGAATTTTCTAGACAAGTCTGAAGAGTGGTGGGGTACAGGTTATATAAAGCGCGCACTTACGTGCGTTAACATAACATATTAATAAAGCGGAACTGTAATGTGCAACGTGAAAATGAGCGAAACTCAAGTGAGATTCAATCAATATGCTTTATTATATGAATTTCGTTTAGGCCACAATGCAACCAAAATTTAGTGGACGCGTATGGCTACAACGCCCCTAGTTTAGCAACATGCAAAAGATGGTTCGCATGCTTCCGATCTGGCAACTACAGCATCGACGATAAACTACGACCTGGTAGGCCACCTCAACTGGATATTGAGCACTTGCGTACAATTGTCGAAGCAACCCGTGTAAAGATGGCACGAGATGTCTCACAAGAGATGGCATGAGAGCTTGGCTGTAGCCAGGCCATGGTAGTATGTACTCGAAACTCTAGGCAATGTCCAAAATTGTACAAGTGGACTACGTTTATTAGCGAAACCGATGGCCAGCATAAGGAGTAACATTTGCACAAAAGTTTTCTCCCGCAGCCGTCGTTTTGACTGATTGAACAGTCTTGTTACTGGGAATGAAAAGTGGGTGCTTTATATAAATCACAGACGTAAGCGCCAGTGGGTAGAACATAGATGCTCCAACACAATCGGTACCTCAACATGCCGTCCACCCGAAAAAGGTGATGTCAGTTTGGTGGGGCCTTCGCGGCGTGGATCTGAGAACTCTTGGAGGATAATATCACTGTCACCGCCGCTATTCATTGTGATCAACTGATCCGCAATTTGGCCGTCCAGCTTGATTTTCTGCGGTGGCGGTTGGACAAAGTTTTACTACTGCACGATAATGCGCATCCCTATGTAGCAAAACAGACACGCCTTGAACTCTTGTAGTTAGATTTTGAAGTTCTGCCCCATCTACCATATTCACCACACATTTCCCCCACTGACTATCATTTGTTCTGTGCCCTTAGCAAACATTTAGTAATCAATAATATCTAAGATATCAGCGCAAGGGTCAATACTTTTGAATCAACCAAGTTACATATTTATGCAAGGTGTACAATCTAAAAATGAGTTGCCTACCACTATTAACAAAAAGACTTTAGGGTATGACCAATTAATACAGTACGTCTGTATTCTTACCAGGATATGGTTAAAATGTTTAGTATTCTTACTTGCAAAATCCCACCATAATTTCATTTTTCCGATTCTTAACTTGTGGGTGATGTTTAATAGCTTTTGGTAATATATGAGAGCTACACGGTATTCCGAATTTGAATATGCTGAACAGTTCCAAGTCAACATCACTTATAATTGTATCATCGTTGATGTTAGTATTACTGGTGTTGGAATTATTGGTTGGAGGAGTTATTTCCTAAAGGAAAGAAAAATATTGGAAATCAGAACATTAATTAACTGTTAACCTACACAAAATAAAAATGAAACGGTATCGAATAATAAAAAATATTGCTTATTACACTCGAACCCCTCTTATTTCACCTTCGCTTAATTCACATCCTCTGTTATTTCACCACGTTTCCCCTATTAGGTCGCGAAACCGTCCCGGTTAAGTCGCCGCCTGTAAAAGTTTTAGAACTACGTTTGGAAATTGGATTCTCCATGAATATGTACAATTTTTATTGAAAAAAATGATTGTGTAATACATTTATTGATTTAAAACAGGTTAGGTGTCTTAAAAATATTTAATCTTTAAAATATTCATTCAAGTGGAAAATTGAGCTTTGTCACGCACGACTGGGTATACTTACGTTGATTTTTTTTGTTCAGTTGGCTCATTTTTCGTTGTAACAAGTGCTGTGGTATATCTCTAAATATTTCTTTTTGCAGTTAAAACACAAAAAAGTTGAGGTTATGATCGCGACTTAAGAGAGGCAAAATTTCGCGACTTAAGCGAGGTAATGATGCACGGATTTGGTGATTTAAGAGGGGTTCGAGTGTATTTTTAAAACAAACCTGTTTTTTGTAGTCTTCTAAATAAACGGAACAGTATCCCAGTTTATGTTTCTTGCCAATCTTGTCGCATTTACTGCATACAGACCAATCACTCCATTCGGTGTCTAAAATCATTTTATACCCTTGTACAGGTTCTGGATCTTTAGGGTATGGACCTAAAGGAACTTCTTTCGGATGCACCTGAAATAAGATTTTGTGAAACCATATAATCTGTTTGGAAGGACACACATTATTGTAGTAGATATACCCAACAAATAATTTCCATCGCATTAAGTACCAGCCAATTTTTATAAGGGTTTTATTATGGTTGTGAGTTTATATTGGAGGTTTATAGAATTGGTTATAAAGTTATATAGTGAGTATATAAAATTACTATAAGGTCCAAAAGCTTTAGGTTTTATAAAGTGGTAACAGAAATGTTTTCATCACCAACTTACATAATGTCACTTATAGTAACTCTTACGAAGGGTTATATAATGAGTTTTATTAACAATAGTGTTCAGCTCATATGTAGGTGTTTATATAAAACTTTCTGCCTCACAGTAATAATAGTTACCAACCAAAATCAGAGGATTAGTTGTGTTAAGAAAACGCTGTAATAAAATCAAAATACATAATCGCGAATGCCTTGGTGAAAAAAAAAAAAAAAAAATAGGAAAAAAGTAAAATTAAGTCATACTTTTTGCCGTAAAGTGGTATGATATTTAACCCTAATTTTGACCAGGTCATAAACTTCCCTGACATGGAAAGTTTATGTACCAGTTTTGTTTGTACTATTTTAAAAGAGATTTTCACAGAATAACAAACACATATACTAAGCTCCATACGTATTCATGCATACCCCTTAGTCACAATACAAAATGTGATCAGTTAAATACACGTATCATATCTCTTAAGAGAGAGTGTTACCATAAGTTATATAACATCACTTTTGGTTATAACTATCAAAAATGTAAAAAGTTATACAAAACCTTTAGTGCCCTAATATTCCTTAAATTTAAACTGCATTAGAATATTTATAAGCACACTAAAAGTTACATGTCGGTTTTGTAATGTTCGATAGGTTCATTTAGATGTACCCCCATGTTTTTGATACACGTTTGGACAGCATATATTAGCAATGCTAAGATAAATGAGGAATAAAAGATTCAAAATGCAGTGTCCACATCATAATATACACTCTTCTTCAAAAATCAACTTTTTGCGTTTGTTTTTATATATATATGTATATATATATTTTTTTTATAAAACTGAGAAATACACTGAAATAATTTCTTTACTGAAATTTTAAAAAATTAACTCCAATTTTCACACTTATAAAAACAACTTGTATACAATAAAATGAACATTTAAAAAATTTGTGAATGATTAGTTATTTTTTTCTCAATAAGAAGAGGTGAAATTTTATATTATAGTTAATTTATCTCATATGAAACATTCAGCAAAAGGGGGCCATACCACGATCCTGTGTCACCCGGTATTTTAACGTATTACCTCTACCATCTCACCATCTGATATGTTGACAACTGTTAAAAAGTAAGGAGCCGACAAAGAGTCTCCTAAACGACATATGTACTGTCCTGTATTTTCTTGTTGCAAGTTGTATAAGTGCAAAGTTTTTTCCATCGGCGACTCAACGATGTGTTCCGTGAACTCAACAGGAACGAGGTGTTTGCCATTCTCGGGGGCCCATTCCCAAACTACCGAATCTAATTTTTGCCTTTCCAGAGGGCTTATGCATACCTTACATTCTAACCTAGAAAATTACAAGCACTTTTTCGCAATTCTCAGAAAAATACCTACGTTTTAACTTAATATTATTTCCTTCAAAGCCCAGCACTGCTTCGGGTGTGATCGAAAGGAACTTTCCCAAGCTAGTGTTTTGATCGTCCAGGCATCTGTAATAATCAGCCCATTTTTGTTTGTTAATATCACGATACTTCTTGTTTCGGCCTGGATATTCACTCAGATCGTGACCCAAAAAATGCCAGGTTTTGTCTTTGCCGTATTTGCTCTTGTACAGTTTCGAGGCCTTCTCTTTTATTTTCTTTAATTTGTTACCGAACAGGGCATCTGCATAGCAAATCGCGACTATTATAATTAAAACTTCGATTAGCCGCATTATCTTTTGTCAAAATGACACTTAACATCTGTTCACATTAATTTATGGGCACCTTGGTCAGGGTAAGATAATATAGAGTAAGGTATTCTAATGGTGGGTTCATCAGAAATTTTAGTAATAAGAATAAATAGTAAAAGTAAAAACCTTGTTTCCGCAGTAAATTTGTTGACTGGTTAAGAAGTTACTTTAATTATATTCTTATTCTTATTACTAAAAATTTCTGCATGACCCAAATCCTGCAATGCAAAATGGGAAATGTGTCAAGAGGTCGCGCCGCCACACGTATGTCTTGAAAACTAACTTATATTATGCCTAAGCCACATTTCATTTCGTACAACGTTAAAAGTAAATCATATTATATTATTATTTAGTTTTGGTATTTAAATTACTAATTACAGCTAATTAATATTATTTGCAAGGAAAAATAATTTGTTGACGTTGATTTTTTTTATAATTTTTATTGCTCTAGGAGTTGCATGCATGTAGCTGAGGTATTAGTTAGTTTTCAAGACATACGTGTGGCGGCGCGACCTCTTGACACATTTCCCATCATGCATTGCAGGATTTGAATACCTTACTCTATATTATCTTAGGTCAGGGCTGTTAATAATTTGGTAGTAGAGATGCAATAAAGAAACAGTCTACAATTCAACAAAATATTCTTTTAAAAGTCTTTTTTTTTTTAGTCATATTTAAGATATTAATTTATATTTTGCTTAACATACATGTGTGTCTGATATGATAACTACGTATATAATTATAACTACAATACTACATATATAACTATAACTATAATGATGATAAATATGTATAGTTATCATCATTGTAGTGTTGAAAATGGTAGACCAGGCTGTATCTGTTTTGGGTTGGACTTTTTCCATATGATCCCTAATTTTGTTTGAATTGATTCTGAAATATCAGAAGAAATAATAATTTCGATATATTAAATGATTTGATAAGTGATGAAAAGTTGTGGATTTGTTGTTATTAAACAAAATGTAAGAACACATTAAAATATTTGTGTTTTGTTCCTTCTCTTCTAGATAACTCGAGAACTATTCATTTTAGAGAGGTTGAAGAAAAAAAGTTTTATTTTATTTTACGATATACATATATTATATATAATTTTAATTTAATTTATATACAATTTACGTAGGGTGTGATAGGTTGTACATACCTATGTTAGATTTAGATTATACATACGACCTTTTGGTTTATAAACAATTTTAATAGGTTGCTGATTTTTGATCAAATTAAATCTAAAAATCATAGTTTAAAAGTACTTGGATAGATGCTTCATTAAAAAGAAGGTTAAATTTCGTTCACTGGTTCTCAAGACATGATTATGTCCTAATGAACGGATTTTAAATTTTCAAAAAATGTTTGAAAGTTTGAACGCTCTTTTATACTTAAAAAAATTAGTCTATTTAAGGCTTTTTTGACGGCTCTACAAAGTTTGGAAAAACACTGTTTTTTTTTTCGCAAAGGGTTGGATTGCAAAATTAGTGTGCAAAAACTATGAGACCGATTTGGATTAAATTTGGTGTTGTATAAAAAAGTTTTCTGAGTTATACATACAATCTGAAGATTGCATGTATAATGTAAATACTGTTTTACACATAGCAATTTACTGCATAATAAATTGTAGAATTTCTTTTTCAATAAATTGTCCACTTTTAGATATTTTTACCTAACTGTATACACTTTGCAATATTTGTAACAATTTATTGACCAATTTCAACATTGCCAACAGCCTTCGTTAGGGAATTCTTGGTGTACTAGATGCAAATTTCCCTTTTGGTGAAGGACTTCAAGAATGTAACTAAGATGACAAGGTTGGTACATGAAAATAAATGTAAAAAATAGAGCAAGTTCTAATTCTACAATTTATTGTACAAATGTGGACAATAAATTGGGCGCAATTTGTGTTTTACACGTGTTCAAATAAATGGAAGATCAACTTGTACACTTTATTGTGTGTGTGTAAAACATTCATAAGTGGTCGAAAAAATTTCCAGAAAAAACCTGACAATTTTTTTCCAGTTATTGTTACTTTTGCAACAACACAACGCTTTTTTTGTTTCTAAGTTTTAGCACACCTTGTATAAAATTGGAATTAAGGACAAAACTTTTTTCTCTTCAAGTTTTCTGTACAGTGAATTGTTGTTTTTTACATTTTGTTTAATAACAAATTTTCCAAATTTTTTCAACTGGTGCATATCGAAATTACTATTTTATATGATATTCCAGAAGTTTTTAAATAAAAATTAGGGGTCATATGGAAAAAGTCCAAAGTACATTTGAAAACAGATAGCGCCTGATGTAGAACACTACTGTTGATACAGTAGACCAGGTAGACCTTAAACTTATAGTAAATATAAAAAAAAAACATCAAAGCAAATCCATTATTTGCCGCAACTAAGTGAGGGCCACCTAGAGGAATGTGCATAATTGTAATGTGACATAATGCAATTATCACATTTATTTTCCTTATAAATAAAATGTGTACATATAAGTTTCCGCCGTTTTTTAAAAAAATTGGGAATTTATTGTGAAAGGACGGTACCTAATGTTTTATTCGAAGTATTGTCTATCGTTTGTCACTACTTTTTCCCATCTTTCTAGTAGCAAATACGGATACCGCGTCTGAAGAATGAAGAAATCTTTTGAGGCTATCCACGAATCGACTCAATTTTTGGTATCTTCTTATGATGTGAAGTGTTGCTCACACAGGTCATGACCGCCATGCGCCATCGAAACAAGTGGAAATCAGAAGGAGCAATGTCTAGTGAATACGGCGGGTGGGGTAAAACTTCCCAATTAACTGTTTTCAAATAGGTTTTGACCGGCGCGGCGCCACAATATGTGGACGAACATTATCATGCAGGAGAATAACTTTGTCGTGTCTGGAGTAGTAGTGGGCGCGCTTTTCCTTGAGTGCTCGACTCAATCTCATCAATTCGGTAGACAGCTCCAGTAATGGTTTCGTTCGGTTTGAGCTTCCAATTCCGTGTCTTCTTACACTTTCGGCCTTCCGCTACGTTCTTTGTCTTCAATATCAAATTCACCGTTCTTAAACTTTTGAAACCACTCACGACAACTTCTCTCACTTAAGGTAGCCTCACCATATGCTTCTACAAACAATTGATACGCCTCAGCTGCAGATTTCTTCAAATTGAAGAAGTAAATCTAAAGTTCCCGCAAATGACGCTTATTCGGCTCAAAACTCAACATTCTCGCACACAAAAGAATATATTATACTGATAATTAAAGCCGGCAGATCCGGGCGGCGGGCCATAACCGTACGCGTCATAAATTTATGCACTCTGTCGGCGAATGGTCGCTTTCTACACTTCCGTGGCGTCGACATTTTTGTTATACGCAAAAATAATATGCGATTTCAAGTAAACGCTTAGAACGGTAAATATAAACTGACTCGCATCGCCCGCCGCGCGTTCAGCCGGCTGTGACTCGTGCACAAAGCCTGCATCACGCCACTGGGCCGCCGCGCTGTTAGCCGGCTTTACTGATAATAAATCACTAATATTTTAAGGTTGTGTTGTTGCCTGATGTTCAAGCTTACGATAATGACGTTTACATTTGATAATTTTAACCATACCTTACTGGTGGCGCCAACTTTTGTCAAACGGCGGAAACTTATTTGTATACCTTTTATTATGTAATGACAACTAAACTGTACAATGAGTACAAAACTATATTTAGTATAAGCATAAAACACGAAATAACTGTGTAATTCGGATTTCTCTTGTTGTTTGGTTTTTCGGGTCTCTTTTTGACTCGGTGATTTTTTGGTGTTTTTGTGATATTTTTAATACCTACTGATATTTTAAGGGGTCTTTCTACCTTGACAATGAAAAAAAAAATAACATTTTTTAGAGAAGGAATCAACACATCGATCGGTTTGAAATTTTGCAGGTATATTTATTCACACTTAAAGAGTACAAAAATATGTTTTTTTGTTTTTACGTTAATTTTTTGATCACACGATTTTTTTAAAAAACACCAAAAAACGGCAGTTGACATAATTTCGGCTGTTTGGAACATCTGAAAAAAAAACAAACAAAAAAGGCAAATTATTGGGCTGAACTTCCGTTTACGACTTATCTCCAACTAACTTGATAAATAGGGGTTTTTCGGTGTGCTAAGCACGAATCTGTGTATGAAAACGACCGCAAATGCTCCTAAGTGCCTCAAAATGCCTGTAAAGTCTGTTTTATCGAAATGAGTAACTTAGTTATTTCAATTTTTTGTTTTGTTTGAAATTGAAAATAATCAACAACTTTGATTTATAATAAATAATCTAGTTTATTTTTAAGTAATTTTAATTTATTTACAAAATAATTTATTAATTTATGTATTTACAATGATGATAAAGTATATAAACTTTTTTACTCTAATCCCATTTTTCCTGGGTAGGTTGTTCTAAAGTCTTCCGTATACGGACTATCTCAAAATCGCTTGAAATTTGGTATAAGGTTTTTTTTGGTGTGCTGAGTACGAATCCGTAAGTACCCACAACACAAGTAAGGTTAAAATGCGTCAAAATCGCTAAATGAAAGTGTTCGATATCTCGCTTAGTTTTTGAGATATCGAATCTCAAAGTAAATTCAAAACAACATTTATTACATTAGTTTATGCCTTCCCCCATAACAACAAAAGAACTTAATAGTTCATTGAAAAAAATTAGTTTTCAAATAAACCATTTCAAATGCCACCTAACTGGTATACACCAATATTACAATTTAAAACTTTCACCCTCGATATCTCGAAAACCAAGCGAGATATCGACTTTTTTTACAAGAATAAAAAGTGTTTATTTTGGCCTGTTCTACACGAATATACCTGAATATAACCGAACCATTATATATATTTTGCGGCACACAAATCGTAATCGTGCACATTTCAACCTTACTTGTGGGCACTTGAGGCACTTACGCACTGGGCACTTGCGGGTATTTTCCTACGCAGATTCGTGTTCAGCACACCGAAAACCCCCATATACCAAGATTCAAGAGATTTGGAGAAAGTCGTAAACGGAAGTATATCCAATTTTTATTTTTTTTTTTTTTGGGGGTTTTTTTACCCTTTTAAATTTTTTATTTCTAGTGATAAATTTAAATTATAAATATTTTTGGATATTATTATATTTCTTTTTAATTTATATAAATATATTTTAAAATGTTTTAGGTTCAACCTTTTTTCGGGTAGTTGGGCTCACGTTACATTTTTTCCAGTGTATTACGAGACCCATTACAGCTAATTGTTTTTATTGTAATATTTGAGTAAAAAGATAATTAGTATGTTATGGCTAAAATTAGTTGTTTAATTGCTAGGAAATGTGGCACATTAAAACCATTTAATGACCACATTCCACTGATATCACCATCTTGAGAACTGTTTAAAACGAAAATGTATTTTAATTGTAATGGGCAATAGGTAACGTGTTATTTTTGGTGTTGTTAATGATTAAGCAAATCCTTTTAAATTCTTACTCCAATCTTGTTGATGAGCATTTTTTTATATATTTCATAATGTTTATACTAAAATATAACTAATAGTATTTTTTTTTTCTTCCTAGGAGAACAATAATACAAGATACTCTAATCCGGAATTAGACATGATCACAAAAGATATAGAAGAGTTGTCTAGGGAAAAACTAGCACTTGAAGCCGACATCGCACAAAAAGAAGCCGATATAAAAATAAAGAGTGGGGAAATTAAAAGTTTACAGGTAGTTTAAGTATTATAGAATAGTGAGAATTTGATTCATGATTTATTAAAAGGGTCAGTCGTCATCAGTCTTCAGTTTGGTAATTTTCAGTTTCTGAGTTAATTGGATGTATCACAGGCTACTGCTTAACTGTTAAAACGGTATCGATTTGTGAACATATGCAGTAGCAGGGTGACCATGAAGTATTCAAATTTTGTTTAATAAAAAAGTTTCCAATACTTTTCTCTAACCGACTAATATCCTTTTAACAAATCACGATTCATTTGTACTATACTCCTTTACTGTGATAATTTATATAGATTCTGATAATTTTACTTACAGATGATTTTAGAACTATCGTTTATGTGTTACCATTTATGTGCCATTTCATATGCCTCTTTTATATTTTTTAGAGTGAACTGGATACTCTAGCCGCTACTCTAAAGCAGTTGGAAAATCAGAAAGGGGAGGCACAAAAAGACTAAACGACCTCAAAGCACAGGTAAAATTGAAAGTTTGCATTTTAGCTAAAAGTTTTAGCTTAGCACAGCTTGTTCTAATAATATTTCTGCTACATAAAATGCTTGCAAATCAGTCTGTCCTTTGAAATAGTACGTAACATATCACAATTGGTTTCATTGTTTTCTGTTTAATTATTTTACGAGTTTTTTTAGTTAGTATGGCATGTTGCATTTGTTTTTTTAATAGAAAGCAGAGGTAGATGGGAAAATTGAAGAGATAGATAGAGAACTGGAGGAGGAAAAGGAGACGGTAAGTAAGCCTTCCTTTTTGTTGTAAAGATAACTCGTGCGCTTTAAGGCTTGCTAGGTGGCGGTGTGTTTACTTTGTTGGCATAGTTAGTAGCTTTTCAAAATACTTCTCACTTCCTACACAAACCATTCTAGTTTAAATAGTTTGCATAGAATACAAAATACAGTGCATACTGCAAGGTTATTCTTTGACCAAAAAATGCGTATAAAATACCTTAATTTTATATGCAGCAGAATTATTTTGATTTGAATTATGATATTTAGCAAGTTTTAGTGCTCTTGATTTTAGCAAGTTAGTGCTCTTTCGATTTAAGTAAAAGATCAGTTTGATTTTTTTAGATAAGTTAACTTGTTGACTAGTTTGAAATACTTATTAAGTAGAGTAACAATTTTTTTTTCGGTTCACTAGTATTGTATCGTATATAATAAAAAAGTGCCAATTTTGGAATCCTATTTACACTTTCCTAATTTTCTAGTGACCAAACTTGATAGTTGATGACAATAGTTTTTAGGGGCACTAAATCCATATCTGGCATCCGAATTGTATAATTCAATATGGCGGACTAAATATGGCGTCTTTAACCACCTAGTGCGGAGCAACATTTTTAATTTTTTTGAATCTGGACCGGAAATTGTTTTGATAAAGGTTTTTCGAGGTTGCTATTCACAGTTTTTGGAGTTGCCGATCTGGAATCAGATTTTTAAATTTCAAGATGGCCGATGCAAAATGGCGGTTTTAATATGACGAAAAAAATAAAAAATTTGCGTGAATTTGAAAAGCTATATGTCCCCTACATACAGAGCTGGCTGATGAAAAGTTTGGGTCGATATCAGTGTAGTATAATACAGAACAGAAACGGCAAAATAATGTATCAAAAAAGTACAGAGAAAAACTAAGCTGTTGCCAACTTGTCGCTTTAGGCATGAGGACCGATGAGCCCACTATTCGTTCACAGACGGAAGGGAGCGGAAATGTATGTTCCAATGAGAGATGCACCTACTTGCTATCATGGGCGTGGTTTCTGATCAGTAGGCATTGTTTTCCATATTGAATATTTTCATCATCCTATTTGTGCCGTTGCGTTGGTGTGTATTAAGTTAGTTCGCGATTCCCAGTAACTTTTAAAAATGACAATTTATACCCTTGAAGAACGAAAGCAAATTATTAAGTGGTATTACGGACATTGTCCTGCTGCCGAAATTGTTGCCTGGTTTGCTTTTACATTTGAAGATCTCCCTATCCCGACGGCTCAAACAGTTATGAATATTGTTCATAAGTTTGATTCGTCTGGATGTTTGAATTCTTGTAGAAAATGTAATAGTGAAGGTGACAACGAAAGGCCGACAAATAAACGAAGAACGCGAAGATTGCTATAAAGTTGCCGTCACTCAAGAAATTTTTCCTGATGACTATGTACGTCGTATGGAATTTTGCAAAGTGATGATGGAAAAGGCCAACAGAAATGAAGCTTTTATCAGAAATATTTTATTTACTGACGAAAGTTCATTTGCGTTGCATGGTCGGCGTAATTCCTCTATTACAAGGTACTGGTCCCAGGAGAATAAACATTTGAGTGTACCACTTCGGACACAGTATCCCCAAAAAGTTAATGTGTGGGCTGGAATTCTAGGGGATTTCATAATTGGTCCCTTTTTTATTGACGGTAACCTTACAGCACGAAAATATTTGAATTTGTTCCGTAATGAAATTATTCCGACCGTCTAAGCTCTGGATATTAACCTCAAAGAAATTTGGTATCAGCAGGATGGTTGTCCCGCTCATAACGCAAGAGAGGTGTGCGGGTTTATAGAAACGACATTTCCCGGACACGTTATAAGTGGGAGAGGCACAATTAAATGGCCTCCAAGGTCACCGGACTTAGCACCCAATGATTTTTTTTTTATGGGGGTTTATGAAAAGTAAAATTTACGGGCACGAGACATGAAAGAGCACGTAATCTAGATGAGTTACGTACTAAAATTGTTGCTGCCCTACAAAGTATAACGCCAGACATGCTGACAAATATGAGAAAGGAATTCTTTGGTCATTTAGGTTATTGTCTGGCACAACAGGCTGGAATAGTTACTTTTATATCTTTTTTTATTCTTTTTAAAGAATAATTTTTTATTTGCAGAATATGTATTAATTTCATTTATTTCGGAAGTATGTAAATAATACAAGTTTAATTTTCTTGTCGTACGGCTAAAAAAATGTTGATATAATATATTTTGTTCAGTTATTTGAGCATTAAATAATGTATCAAATAACTGTTTTATATTAAACTGTATTATACGTAACGTAATTTTTGACGGAAAAGTAATACACCCTATCATGTATCGAGATGTACTAATCGAGTACACTTATCCCCGAGACAATTCCACATGTTTTTGTAGGAGGGGCGACCAAGCTAACAGACATAAGGGATGACCGCACCCAATTATAATGGCGAACAACAACTTGGCAACGCTGTTAATATATTCCTCTTTGTTATGTGCATTATACTCTTATACCAATTCTTTTCTATACCACATCTGCGCTGACCCAAGATTTGCACCAGCCAGTACTGTATATTTTAGCTTTTCAGATTAAAAAATAACTCTTGCAATCCAATTAAAAACACAAAAAACCCTTGTATACAAAATGTGGAACGGTTTAGTAATGAATCGAAAAAATTCACTCTTTCACTCCTGAGCCCTGTTTTCACCCTTCGGTGGTGGTAGATCCAAAAAAACCTTTCAGAATCGATTCAGTGACTCAAAAAACCCTTGTATACTAAATATTGTATGATTTCGTAAATTATTCGAGGGTGCCAGTTTTGGCACGAACGCTGACAAAAATTGTATCAGTGAACCGGTTAATTGACTTCCAGAGGCGTCGCTTATATTAAATTAAAATAAAATGAATGTTTGCAAAATACTGATATTATAAGACTATGTTAAGTGATCAAGATCCTTTTTGGTTTATCATGTACCATTTATAGTTTTGAGCTGACACCTTCTGATGCATCATTAAACATGTCCAGATACGTCTCTTTCAATCTCTCCTGAAGTTTTGTACGTCTTGGCATAAAATGTTCTTATATAATGAAAATGAGCTTTTGACATGTAGCGAAGTAATACTTGCATATCCAAAATGCTCTTTAAATTCTGTTAACGGATTTTCAGGTACAGAGTTGGTGAGAACATTCCTTAATCATGTCAAACTTGGAAACATTTCTTTCACAGTAACGCCTATTTTATCAGAAACTGTCTGCAACTGTGTTTTTAATTGGTTTATGATTCGTAAAGATTTCATTAGCGATAATGATGGATTCTAGAACTCAAGAAGACTAGAACTAAGGAGACCAAATTCCGGCTTTTCGCTGTATAACGCGACGGGCTCAAATATGTCCGCCTCCAGAGGCGCTGTAAACAGTAGTGTACCCTGGTTGCTACGGTATATAAACAGATATCTATACGTATACTGCGGTTCTGTACTAATCTGTGTGCGTTAGAGGTTAGAGTCCGTGTCAGTGTCCGTGGTGCGAATACATTTGACAGACGCTCAATATTTTTCATGTCAAAGGTCAACATCGTCCAAAAATTAAGCTTTTCAAAGTCATTGCGTAATGTTTTAATAAATTTTCACGGTCAGTACTGCGAAATAGTCTAAACTCGTATAAAAGGGTAAGGCAAATTATAGGTACGTAAATGTGGAAATGCAATGTTATTGTGAAACCTTTACAGAGATACGTGTCTAAAAGAGCAAGGGAAATTTCACAGATACATGCGAAATGAAAAAATCACAATTACGCGTTATTTTATATAGTGTATATTATTGTTTTCTGGGTATCTGACGAAAAAAAACGCTAAAATTGCAAAAATGGCTTATCTGAACAATGACCCTCAAAATATTTCATGTTACGTGCTTCAACGTTAACAATACAACAAAGGAAAATATTTCGTTTCATACATACATCAGTAATTTGAAATAACGTCTGGTTATTCGTACCGCTTCTTATATCACACAATGCAACACAGCACTTTCGAACCATATTTATTTTGTATGTATTTTTGCTAAAGCCAAACGGCATGTAAGCTTTGACAGCTTAATGATAAATGTCATATAAAACCATAGCATGGTTTTCTATGATAATTTGAAAAACATTCAAATGTGGTCCGCCGCTCATCACGTGATATCGAGTACATTGCTGTTTACAGCGCCTCCTGGAGGCGGACAGATTTGATCCCTAGATACCGAACGAGTTCGGTCTCCTTAGTTCTAGACTTCTTGCTAGAACTGTTGCGTTGCATACCCTAAAGCTGTATAACTATTGTGAATTGTTTGTAAATCTGCTTAAACTTGTTCATTTTGAAATAATGCATGCACATAATAAAACAAGGCGATTAACCACGTACCCCATCTTGTTAAAATCGGTTGCGGTGGCTAAGGAATTCCCATGCACAAGTTGTGATATTCCTGAATACGTTTTGGATACTTCGTCAACAGAGTTTTCAGTTTCTGATATTAATTGACCTATTTGTGGATAACACTTTCTTATATTATCTGCTGTAAGATGTAGTCAATGCAAATAACGTGAATTACCCTTTAGAGGGCCGGGATTTCAATTCAGTTTACATTAAATTATATTAAATAGTAATATCAAATACCTTCTATAAAATATATTTGTTTGTAATTATAGCCTCATGCAAACAAAACAATGTACCGCCTTTTATAAGGTAGAAATTACAAATTTAAGCGATATAGGGTAGGTAAAAAGGGGTGGGGAGGGGAAAAAGTATTTAAAAAAGTAATAACTTGGAAAAATCAATATTTTAATCTATAAAAAAAATTGCAGATTTTAATAAATGACAATATATAATATAATCACTGATAAACATTACAACTTGACCAAGGGAAGTTTCAAATTGTTGGAATGTAAACTTTACTGTGTCAACAGTACATTGCTACCGTCAATAGTCGTGAAATAGAATTTCTGCTCAACACATACCATGATACTTCTCGTCGACAGTAATTCACAGTTTTTTATTAAGCACGTCCTTTTTAATACTATTTACAATCCTGTCGCACAACGTGTAGATAGTAGATAGTTTTCACTGAGGAATGCATTTTTTAAAAAATCTAAATGTCTATTTTTGGACTACATTAAAGTGTATATTGTACGCACTTAACATGACTATTGAATTACATAGGCAGGGTTTCACCTCGTACCTTTTGCTTGTGGCCTAAATGTATTGTGTGTGTGTGTGTGTGTGTGCGCACGCGCGCGCTAAATGTGCGTCACACATTTACATTAACACAGAGTTAACTCCAACATAACATTTTTTTACACACTACACATATCACCTCACTACCATTGGTTCTTAAATCTGCATATTCACAAATTTTGTTGATATGTAGATAGAGGAAAGCACGCTGACATTTCACTGGTGAACACGTACATATATTTGAGCGGAACGCAACAAAACTACCTGTGGGCACAACAGGCAAAAACCCTCGCCCGTGATCCGACCCAAGGCCGACACTTCTGGAAATGAAATGAGAATTTGATACTCTACTAATAAGTCAATATTTAGTCTTGTTTGAACAATTTTTTTTAGGTATATAAATATTTGCAAACTTTTATTTCAGTTTCATTGTTTCCAGGAATCCATCGTTTTGCCTTACAATTTAAAAAAAACCTTTTCAAACATTACTTTATCTCTTTCTTGTCGATTGATTTTTACTTAAAGTAAAATAAAGCCGAAATTGCGGGTAAAAAAGGACAGCTATGAATGAAATTCGACTCTTATGCCTATGTGACTGCACAGTCCGTTTTTAGGTTGACAAGTTGAGAGCCCAAGCAGCAGAGCAGGCGGAACTCGTGAGAGCACAAGAGACCGAGCTGAACAGTAAAAAGGAACAACTCGAGGGACTCCGACAGGAGGAGCAAAAATTAGAAAAACAAAAAGCTGAGAGCGTGAAGAAGTTGGAGAATTTGAATACGAATTTACAAGATACTCAATTGAACATAAGTCAGGTATAGTTTTGGCTCAATCTTAGGTGAAGTTATGTTTTACCGCAACGTTTTCCTGCAGGCCAAGGCGTTGATTACGCAACTACAAGAACAGACGAGACAATTGAATGACGCTATATCTTCCTGTGATACAGTGATCGAGTCGGGAGATGTTAGCCAGATTCCTGATACTGCGTTAAGAATTAAGCCTGATTTTAGGGATCCGTTAATGAGGGCAATCGTAAATGGGGATAGCAATAAACAGGTATGTTTAATCTTAGCATAAGATAGCATGGTTAATTTTTGTAATTAATTTTTTAATTCTAATAATCCCTTTTACAAGGCTAATTTTACTGGAATTTTTTTCTTGTACTATTTAACAGGATCTGACAAGAATGTTTATCAGGTCCACAGACCAACTAGACCAAGTTTCATAATTGAAGGAATAAAAATGTTAAAAGAAAGAAATGTTTTTGTTTCAGAAGGTAAATACAATTAGACGGGCTAAAATTACGCATTAAAAAACATTTTTTTTACTATTTAACTTTTAATTTAAAAACATTTCACACATTCGCTGCTCATGCCGACACCCTGTCGTCATGTGCATTTGTATACGGTGCTCACGACGCACATGTTGAGTGCGCAAACACGGAAGTTATTTATGCTTTGCAATTTTTTATATTTTTAATATTTTTTCATAGAATATCTATGTTTATTTTATATTCATATTTCCTTATGTACTTTATATTTTACGAATTTTTGTTGTTTTATAACTTATAGTTGCATAAATAAAGAAACCATATGAAAATGTACTCATTACGACAGCTATGCGTCGGTGAGCACTTCTCTTAAAAACCTAAGCCCAGTGCTCACGACGCAACATATGCGTCACACGTTTTTTTTTCTCGTAGTGAAATTTTTTTTTGCAAAATATGCTCTTATAAGCAAGTTTTTGAAACAATAGTAAACAATTAAACACAATTCAGTAAGCAGCACCAGGAAAGTTTATCTAATTCCCCATGAGCAGTGAACTTGTTAATGATTAAATAAAACCTTCTTGTTTTATTTAATCATTACAAAACTTTTTGTATGTGAAGATAACTTTGTATGTTGTTTGTTAAGATAAGAATGAACAATTCAAAATTTTTTTTTATTTTTCAAAACAAAATGGCGGCCGCACACTGGCGCAGTGGACCTACAAAAAAAAAAAAAAAGGCAACCACTCTGGACGTCGTAATTTTCATCTCTTACAGTCCAGGAAATAAAATTTATGTCAAAAATACATATAATTTGTCAGTAAACCTCAAAAATTAAAAAAAAATTCTATGTTTGGCAGAAGTTTTTCGAGAAAATCAATGATTTTCTCCACGGTGTTTGAGTAATCGTGGTTGCCAATTTTGAAAATTGTTTTGAGTAAAATTCATTTAAAGTTTTGAATACCGAAAAATGGTACTTATGACTCGGTCAGCGATTCCAGGGGCGTACAAAAGGCCTTCAATCTTTTCGTACATGCTGTTATTCATCTGTTAGTTCTTTGTTAGCCTTACGGCCTTGGGTATTTGAAAGTGAAATACAATAGATAAAACTTCACCAAGGGCGTAGCCGGGGCGATGGGGGCGATGCCCCCCCTCCCCCCAAATGGTCAAGTAAAAACCAAAATAGTCGGGGGGATTGCGCCTGCCATTGCCTCCAATGACCTTTATTTTTTTTGCTTTTTTGTTTAATCTGCATTGGTCGCCTCCCCCCCCCAAAGAAAAATACTGGCTACGCCCTTGACTTTCACTAAGACCGACCGCTCTCGTATACCTGCTGCTCTATTCTCCAAAATAGAGAAAACAAAGTCGATTTGTTTGACCACTTAATTGTATTTACCCCCTTCAGGCTACATACAGTTTTGTTTTTACAGTTGACCGATAAGTAGTTGCCCATAATTTTCACTTTAAAACTTTTTTTCATTTTACAAAAGAAAATTCCTAAACAACAGGAGTTGTTCACGGGCAAACTCTAGAATGACTAAATGATCTTAGAGCCTGGACTTCACTCTGACCTCCATTTGGCTTCATTGGTTTGTCTGTATGGCTGGGTCTAGTTGGTCTGTGATCAGGTCTTTAAATACACAACTTTTATACTGATTTTTTATTCCTCATCCGTTTTTTTTTTTCGGATTACGATAGCTAATTATAATTCATTGTTCTCAATTGTTTTATTCAAATTTGCAATAGTATACTTAGAATATGTAGAAATTGTAGACTTTTCTTGGGATTGCCACCAGATAGAGTTTATATTAATGTTTGTCAAAATGCCTTTCCAGGTCTTCAAAACGTACTTTTTTTTTTTTTTAGAATGGGTTTGAAAATGATCCTTTCAGCCACCAAAGTAGGCCACAAACCGCTGGTTTTGCAGATGATCCATTTAAAAACGGTTAGTTTATTTGATATCAATATATCGATATTCTTCCTATATTCTCTTTTTTAGATCCCTTTAAAAGCAAAGATGATCCGTTTAAAGCTGCCTTTCCAGAGACTAACGTAAGTATTGTTATATTTAAACATTTTTTAGAGTTTATTTAAAACAAACATAATGTTTGTATTCTTATGAAGAATTAAAATGTTTTGATTTATAGGATGGTTTCTCTGCAGATCCCTTTGGAAATTCATTTTCTAATACCGATCAAGTAGATCCATTTAATGAGTTTGGGGATTCCCGTAAGAATTCCGAGGCAAAACCGACTGATGAGGTAAGTAAATACTTATGTTTTGTGGTTTATAAACAGGCGTAGAACTGCTGATAGAATAGTAAATATATTTTTACAAAAAATTGGAGGTAGGAACGAAAACCAGAGTTTTTTTGTATACAATTTTGTCCTAATTAGTGCCGTTTAGAATCCATAAATCTATGAAACTCACATAATAGAAAAGCAATGCTAATGTTTCCCCAAGGCTGCAAGCTATTAAAAAATATAGCCACCACGTAAAAAATTGTAGCAGCGTTTTGTAGATGTGTTACAAAAACAAGTCAAAAAATGGTAGGGCTGAAAGTTAAGCTTGGTAGCTAGAAAAATGACACCGACAAACCATCTCTTCTGTGTTGTTAATTGCGTTTTAATTTTGGTAACTTGTTAATTTGTATTCAATTTACTGAATACTACTGACCAAATCAACAAAGTTTGCACCATTAATTAATTAATTGATCTTATTTTTGGTAGTATGAGATGTATATTTTTTTTCATATTTTGTTTCCTTTGTATTACCTATAAGTTATTATGGTTAATAATCAGCTGCGTTTCGGATGCGATCCGAGATCTGCTTTGTGAAGTATATCAGGGCAATGACATCTAGTAGATAGTGCCACTAGGTAGTCACTTCATAAGATGTGCAACTGACAGCTTTTTCCAAGGTTATTCACATTCCTTTAGTGGGCCACATAGCCGTAATTATGTTAGGGGGATAACGACTTTTGTCCTTATCCCATGGAATCTTTTATGCCATTAGTGAGATCTGGTCAAACTTAGATGCCAAATTGTTTTTATCCAGCTTTGCTAATCTGTCAGTGGTTGTCTGAGCTGCCAACCAGATTTGGCAGCTCATGGGTACTTTTAGGACACGAGTGTCTAGATGCAAGTGTGTATGCACCTGAATTTAAAAAGCCAGTGCCAGTGGCGGCTCGTCAGGGAGGCAGAGGAGGTAGTGCCTCCCTTGTGAAAATTCCAAAGGAGTTTTGTTTTATATAAACCTACCTACCTATAATACTAACCTTTCATTTTTGAATTCATATATCTGGTAAAAAAATAATTTCTAAAAATTAAAATATAGATAAAAGTCAAAGGAGTTCCTGCACTATTATTTGCAACATATTAGCCCTCATAAATGACCCAGTGCCTAGTCTATCGCAGTGTGGCAAGCCTCCGATGTCCAATGTTTTCACATATGTATTAATAGCGAGTTTCGCGCTTTGAAAACACCTGCGTCAGTTAACAAATTTGACCCTTAACTTCAGTGGCATTAAAGGTCATTTAAAAAACTGCATAACGGAGGCAATCACGCCCACCTCCCACCTCTCACATGTGACAGCGCAGAAAGCGAGTTACTTGATTTTATGAACCTACAATCTAACCTACAGATTAATATTTAGCTTTTATTGTTCTATGTTTTGGAAATTTTCGTTGAAAAGTGCCGTTATTCTTGCCAGGGGTTTTTTTGAGTGATTTGAGTGGTATAGGAGGGTAATAATAATTATTGAAAGGGTACCATGTTACTGACGTAAGTCATTATTTGAACATTTTATTTAATTAATTATACAAAATTATAATGGAGGTAACTGGCAGCAACGGGTGTAGCAGTTTGTTTCATAATAATAATAAAACGAGTTGTAATGACCCTCAAATAATATTCGAACCTGCAATGATATTGTTGAGTATCTTATTAAGTACAAAGTGCCTGTCTTATGAGGATAAATTATTTGTTTGATAGTTGATTTTGTTTGAGTTTGATTAATTTGTTTTTTGATTTTGAGTTTGATTAATTGATAGTGTGTTAAAGATTTGTTAAGATTTAAGAGTACCACGGCCAGATCTAAGTAAAACTTTAATTAATCAGGGTAAGCTGGCTCGTAGTTTTGTTAATATGTGATATGATAAATGCAAATGCAAAATGCAACTAAGTGGTTCTATAACTTTAAATACATGATTGTGTTGGCCCTGTGTATTATTTTCAAATCGTGGAGAAGATGCTTGGACAAAGTTTAAATTTGATAATCTTAAAAATTTATCTCGTTCAACTGACACATTCAAAAGTCAGGAACATATTAGTTGTGTTTGCAAATTACATCTTTTAGGTAAACAAAATATGAATGTTATCAATTCAGCCCGTCAAATCTAAATTGACGCAGTACTGGCAAAAATCCGTATTTTATTTCACTGCATCTTCTAATTCTAAAATAATTTGACGGAAATTCTACACCTTCCCGATGGTTTTGCTGAACCAATAAAATATATTAGGTACATTATGTTAAACAAATGTACTTAATATATTTTAATATTGATCAAGTAGAGGTCCTTCTCCTAGCTATATGGTATATTACTCACAATGTTTACCATTACAAAAATTTAGGAAACAAACATTTTTATAAAATTTGTTTGCCTCCCCAAAAAAATGTCACGAACCGCCACTGGCCAGTGCCATTGCGGAAAAATTGCGACCTAATTATTGTGCTGTTGTACTTCTTTTCGTTAACAAAATGAGGTCATATTATCGGAGATATACATAGTTTACTAATACCAACGGGCGTTTCAGTCTAATAAAGATCCGTTTGGTTGTGATCCGTTCGCAATACTGCACGCCCCCACCAGGGACGGCGCGGCGCCGCCGCGACCGGCGAGTCCCAGTCCCGCCCTGCCTCCCAAGAAGAGCAAGCAGCCGCCACCCAGGCCCGCTCCCCCGCGGCCCTCTCAGCCGCCCTCCATGAAGAAAAATACTCAATCCGACGCGTTTGGAAGCGACCCGTTTGGGTCAAACGGCGGCGAGTTCGCCGACTTCTCAAATTTCGACGATAAGGTAGGTCGTTTGTTTCGCCCTATCGTTCTAACCGATATTTATTTTTGTAGTGTTTACACCGCAGCTTTCCGACCGATCATTTTCACATATCCTATCCTCCCTTTCCCAGACTGTCTGACATTATTTATGGTTTGCCCAGTTTCTATATGGTATGCGACTGATTGTTTCTATAGATTTTTGTTTTTGTTTTGTTGTCGCTGCAATATTAGTTTTATTGGAGCCAATTATGGTTTTCAGAAAATGCTACAGTCTCTTTAAATATACATTGTATAAATAATCTTATAATATATAACTGACTATTGTAAGTTCACATGTAAACTGCGATAGATAGATGAAGGGTGATTTAATGCCTTTTAACAAATTGGTGACAAATAGAACTCGGCAGGTGTAAAATACCGTGGCCCTTGTGGGACTGAGCAAAAAGAAAAATTAACGTTTTTACTAACCAGAGGCGCAACATTGGGATTCTAATTTTAACCAAACAATTACGATCAAAAGTAAAAAATATTAAAATAATTTCAAATAAATAGTTCGCCACTTTCTAATGTTGAAAGCAATTTTCAACAAAGGGTACTTGCAACCGGAATAAATAAGGCACCTTTGGTTCTTTGGTTAAGGGGGTTACGCCACTCTAGGATTTTCAAAAAAATAGTTTAAACCCTATAGAACAAGAAACAAAATGTTTTGTACGATAAATATAATTTTTTCCCCGAAATTCGAGGTCGCCGCCGAGCGTGTCTACGCTAGGTAGCCATGGAAGCGACTACCTGCGGCGAACTTCGCTTAGACAAAAGGTAAAGCACAATAGGGCTTCCCTATTTCTCCAAATGGACTCTATTGTCAGTCCAAGTATCGTTTTGAGCAATGAGAAGAGAAATTAGATATGTCGTCGGATATCGCTGTTTGTAACTTCAATGGCGGCCTCAAGAGTATTCTGCAAATAATCAAGGTGCTGGAGGTGGAGATTGGCCCCCAGTTATACAATTTTTGCATTGAAGCCGACGTCAAACGGGTCCAGCGCGCCGAGGCATCTTTGTCAATCTTTGTTAATGAAGAAGGAAGCTGGATGACGAATTTTTGAACCTAGAAGGTCAACTTTATGGTGCTGGGATTGCAGACTAACGATAAACATTTTTTTACCACAAATTTTCCATTATTTTCCATAGAAAACTACAACCAAAACTTTAAAAGCGGTTTTCGAAACACGGTTTTTCAAATTGGCACGCAGTGTAACTCGAACAATTTTCATTATTTTGACTTGAAAATTTTACCAGATGTTAACAATAACATTATCTAGAGAACATCATACGGAATTTTCGATAACCTAATTTGTTGATTTTTAATTAACAAAAAACATGCCCTTTCTCACCTAAAAAATCAAACTTTTTTGTCAAACGCCTGCCAAATTCTCAAAAATTAATATTTTTAAAATTCCGTACGATGTTCTCTAGCAAAAAACCTCTAGATTAATGTATTTTTTTTATTTTGTTCCAAATTCAAATTTGCTCCCTCGGTGCTGCGTGCCGTGGAGCTCTGCAACAAAAACATGGCCAGGGAGGATGGCTGCAGAGCCGCCATTTTGTTTTTTTTTTTTGTGAAAAAATTTGATAAAGTCTAATGTATGCCCGATAACACTATTAAATTCTTTTTTCAGACCTTTTTTATCGCGAGAAAAAAATTGCAAAAAAAACATCTTTTTCGAGCGGCTAGAGTGGCGTAACCCCTTAAATATATACATGATCTTTAATTACCAAAATATGGTACACTCGAACCCCTCTTATTTCACCTTCGCTTAATTCACATCCTCTCTTATTTCACCACGTTTCCCCCTAGTATTTCACGAAACCGTCCCGCTTAAGTCGCCGTCTGTAAAAGTTTTAGAACTACGTTTGGAAATTGGATTCTCGCATGAATATGTACAATTTTTATTGATAAAAAAGGATTGTGTAATACATTTATTGATTTAAAATAGATTAGGTGTCAAAAATATTTAATCTAAAATATTCATTCAAGTGGAAAATTGAACTTTGTCACCGACGACTGGGTATACTTACATTGATTTTTCGTTCAGTTGACTCATTTTTCGTTATAACAAGTGCTGTGGTATATATCTAAATATTTCTTTTTGCAGCTAAAACACGAAAAAGTTGAGGTTATGATTGCGACTTAGAGAGGCTAAATTTCGCGACTTAAGCGAGGTAATGATGCACGGATTTGGCGACTTAAGAGGGGTTCGAGTGTACTCAATTTTTTTATGAGGTCAGAAGTCACGTAGTCGGATCTACTATAAGTTTTTATAACTTTTAAGAGTGTAATATCTGAGAAACATAATAGGTTTCGTAGAATTAAGCTTTAATTTTTAGGTAATACTACTCATTTTCACAAAGTTACTAGTATTGCAGCACAATATATTTTGTCACATATTTTATTAGGTATATGTTTTTATTTACTGTTATGCTGTATTTCTTATTTAACATTTTTTATTTATTTAGTATTTGCAATGAAGCGCGGTGGCACCTGCATGAGCCGGTTAACGTAGTCGCAAGTACATTAAATTATGTATATATCTTAGCCTAACTAACCACAGGCGAAGTTGCAGAGATCCCTTGGACTAACACCGTTTTAACTGACTATTTCAGCCTTAATAATCTTGACGTATCCTCTTCAGTTTACCGATAAGCCAAACGCCAAGGTCCAGACGCAGCCCTCCAAAGGCCTCGACTTCACCGACGACCCGTTCCGGGATTATCGTTACGAAGACCCCTTCAATTTCTCTTTCGAAGACGAAGCCGCGTCGGAGAAGAAGGACAAGTCGAAATCGTCGGTGGACTCGTTCAGCGCGGACAGCGGCTTCTTCGGCAAGCAAGACAAGTTCGACCCGTTTGGGCTTGACGGTAGGCAGTCGGTGCCTTTGCCTTCTTCGGATCCCTTTGTTAGTGTTAGCGGTAGAGCTTCGGCCCCAATCAGTTCGGAGCTGTTGAGCGAGGACCAGCAGCTGGCGTGGGCAGCCAGGGAGAGCCTCAAGCTGGAGGAAGCCCGCCGGAAGAGACAGCAACAGGAGCAGGCTGACCTGGAATTAGCGATAACCTTAAGCAAAGCCGAGAGTAATAAACCTTAGCCAGCACCAATGTATCGATTACGAGAAGAGCTTGACTGTGTTAAATCTGCATTTGTTATATATACTACCTAAATGTTTTTAAGCCGTTCAAATTTTGAAAATACATATCATTTAGTTGAGTCTTTGGTTAATTGTCGTTTGGCTTTTTTTATGTTGTTTTTTCCTTTTAGTTTTTTTGACATTCAGTTTGACCCAAAGATTTTCTTCAGTCATTTGACAGGAGCACTTGAATTTTTTTTATCACTTGTGAAACTACTAAAGCGCTATCAGAATTACGTGGTGTTAAAAATAAATAGTTTCCAAAATAACCTATATTTTGTGTTTATGTTTCAAGTGTATATTTTAATTTTCTTATACCCTCTTCATTTGTTTAATATTCACATAAAAAAATAATTTGTTTTTATTTCGTTTTTATTTATTTAAGGTGTATTTAAATGTATATTTTGTTATTGTCTTAAATTCAAGTGCTTCTATTTTAAACAGATTGATATAACTAAAGTTCAAAATAGTTGTAACCTAGCCTTATTTTTTTGACCAAAACATCTGTTTTGGTGTATAAAATGTGTGTACAAAAACCCGCTAGCAACTAGTTTTCTTTATCAAACTGATTTTATTTTTTTCTGTTTCCATATTGTGAAAGCGGTAATCACAAAATCCTTAATCAAATAAAATGAACGTATTATTTGAAACACATTTGAATATCATGAAAGTTATGTTTATTTTTTAGTATTTTTGTTTATTTGCTGTACATTATGCATGTAAATATTTCGTGTAAGTTAAATATATATTTGTTAATTTTATTTTTCTCCTGTTTTATTTGCATCTGTTTTTTTTTATTTAACTCCGAAAATGGCTTTGAATGTTTATGAAATTCAGCATTCTTCCACACTGTGTATATAACTGTTATTAATACCGTAACGATAGTGTAAAAAACGTAATATACTCGTGTAAGTCCAATAAATATATTGAGGCCTGACAATATCCATGGATCCGTATTGTTGCTTTTTTGGCTGCACAAAATATCGCAAGCGCGCTAGGAGGTAGCATTACATCCACATTAAAATTGAAATAATCATGAGAATAATGTCTATTAGTAAAATTCATAAACATATTTAGTAGGCCACATAATATTGGAAATGAGTTTTTTTTCAAGTGGTCTCCAAAATGTTCTTTTCACGTTGCAAAACAATGAAATCATAGAACTAGAAGGAGCTTGGTGTATGCTAATATATTTGTTTGTTTGGTATGTATAAATAGAAAAATCAAGGTAATGAAGGACGGTCTACAAAAAGGGCCACTAAAAGCCAAAATCAATAAATCTCGACATCTGAGCGACAATGCACTGTCCAATAGCAACTGTGGTCACTGTGTCAAGACACAGTGACTGCAAGGCATTCACTCCTAGTTTTACGATTTCGTTGTGGCAAAAACCAAACCAATTCATTTGGAGTTAAACCACCAGAAAATGAAATTTTTCCTACTGTAGGCATAATTTGTTACCTTTTCCATGAACTGACTTTAAAAGACTTTATCAAAATGAATGTACTTGTGAGTATCTTTGTGGGAAACCACTATTTTCACTGAACTAGGGAAACTTTTCACTAAATCAGGGAAAAAGTCTGAGAAAGTCAAAGAATTTTTTGATGCATGCTGTACCTCTCATCATGAGATTTATTTCTTTTATAAAACCATCTTTAGAATTGTTTAATCAATTGCTTCGACAAATCTGGAAATTTGAACACTTCACCACTTAACACCGAAACACTTTTTTGTACTCGACGCGCGTTTCGCCAACCATGTTGGCATCATGAGGTGGTTTAATTCAAACTGGTTTAATCATCTCGTGACACCAACATGGTTGGCAACGCGTGAGTACAAAAAAGTGGTGAAAAGTGTTGTAAGTATTCAAGTTGCTACGCCAAAGGTTTCAATTCACCTCGTGTAAATCTGGAAAAGTTAGGGGAATTTGATACTCATAATTAGAGTATTAAATTTTCATTTCACTCACGCTTGTCATTTGTTGTGAATGACTTTTCGGCCTTGTGTCAGATCCCGGGCGAGGATTTTCAGCTGTTGTGCCCGCAGGTAGCTTTAGCCATTCTGCTCGATTATAAGTATGTACAGGGTTTTCATTTATATTTTGACACTATGTGCAGGGTTTATAGATAGAAAAAAATGTATTAAAAAAGGGTTTTAATAAACTGTATTATCTTTTTTTTGTATTTCTATTTCTCTGTATTTAAACTTATTAAAAATAACAATGGAACATGATGAAATACACAATTCACAAGATGAAATTTGAATACACATAAATTTCTTTCACATTATGAAATACACATAAATTTCTTTAGAAATTCTTCCCCTTGATGTCAAAAATGTATCGACATTTATGTCAACAGTTTATAAATTATTTGAATTTAAAGCTTAATAATTATATTGGCCTATAGGGCTGTAGATTGTCATGAAAAAAACAAATAACAAAGTTTTATATTGCGTTTTGACCTTTATAAATAAAATACAATGGTGCATAAAAAACAAGTTTTAATTTTTGAGAAGTTTATTATATTGTATAAAGTAAAATACTAATTATTTAGACTATTTTATTAACATAATAGCAAAACACGAGTTCAATAAAATATTTAGATATTCCTCTTTGTCTTTAGCTACCTTTTTGTTTTTCCTTCTAACCCTAATTTTTTTTTATTTGCAAAAATAAATGCATTTATTTGTGTTTGTGGTTTTGCTATTATGTGTTATGTGTGTTGCTCTTTAGACTTTTCAGAACAAGTACCTACTTATTTATAAACTAAATACATTAAAATAATATGAAAACTGTTGAAATAAAAGCAATAAAGTATATATTTTTTGTATTCAGGAAGTGTTTCTCAAAAAAAGAAAAACCTATACAGGGTGTTTCGATATATTAGATTTACATATTTGTTTCGTTTTATGACTCTTCGATGTTCAATTGTCGTATTTTTATAAGCTTAAAAATAACGTCGATAATATAAACTATAGAATAAATCTTATTATGTTCAATACTTAATAGAATAAACTCTTCTGTAAGAAGTTTTTTTTTTCTACATTGAATGTTAAAGGTAAGTGTCAAAATATAAAACGAAAACCCTATATGTGTTACTCAGTGCAATTCTTTTTTAATCGTATTATTTTAATTTCATATTGGCAACAGCTATTGAAGTGAATTAAAATTTGTTACATTTCTTATAATTTCTGAGAACGCTGTAATTGTGCTTATTAAAATTAATCTGCTGAATTTTAAACACCACAAATTTTTCTTCTCAGAAAGGTTGAAGAAAAATTGCATCATGTGTTATTTGATTGTGTCATATATTTAGTCTGATTTGGCTTAATGATTAAAAAGCATATTTATTTTGTGGGTTGGAGAAAAATTAAATGATCACAGGAGAATAAAATTATGGTGTAGCCCCCACAGCAATTATCCCATCCAAGAGCTACAGTCATGTTGACTGATTTTTTCATGATGATCCCTACACACTGGGTTTCATTCATGGTTCATTTTTTATCGCTTCTGTTAAATGCAAGATCTTACTGTAAAATATGTTTGTGGATTTTGAACTGTGTGAAATATTCATAAACCTATCTAATAATTAAATGCAGGTCAATATGTCAAACAATTAATATTATAGTAAGGTGCCTGACTGATGTGACATTTATGATGCCTAAAGATAATTTGGTATACTTAATATCACTAAGATTAATGGAGTATTTAATTTATTTGTAGACAATATATGCAATAAGGTAAAAACTGTAGATTATAAAATAATATTGAAATATTCTTATCGAAGGACTTGAAGTCTATACGACAGAAGTCTATACGAAGACTATATATACGAGTACCTTCATTATTAGTGTAAAATAAAAAGCACAACAGAACAAGAGATAAATGAAAATATTACAATCTTTGTTTGCTTACGGCATCTTGGTAGCTAATGCAGCATGTATGTTAGCATTGTATGAAAGTATTACAAAATATAGAGAATTAATGAGGCACATGTTTTTATGGTTTTTGTTTTTCGCATCAATTTGCAAATTGATTGTTTATTAGGAGTTGAATAAAAAGTTAAAAAAACAGGTAATATTTGTTAATTACAGTTTTTTTCAATTTTTTGGGAATATGGGATATAAATGATGATTTTTTATCCATTGGGAACAAATAATTTATATTAAAAAAATCTGCAAATAAATAGTTGAAATTGAGTCTCAATTTGGACTATATTAAAAGAAAAACTATATATAGAGACATCCAAAAAAACGTCATCAACTCTGGCTATGAACGAGAGAGATGGAAGTAGCGTTCATGTCTAAGCTTTTCTGTTATGTCAAACTTTTGACAAGTGACTTTCACAATTTGTAAAATAAACAATGGCTGTCATATAATGTGACAGTCTTGACAAGTAAATAAGTTTATAAATTCGATTAAGAATAGAAATAGTACGTCAACTTTGATGACGTTTTTTTTTGGATGTCTATATAAAAGTAATTAAAGTTAAAAAAATAAATAAATTGCAATGTGTAAAATTAGGCAGGGTTAGTATTGTAAAATTTTATTATACATTTTAATAATTTCATATCCCCATAAAAAATTAATTACTTCATAATTGCAGATACAGGAAATCGTCACTATTGCTAACCTTCCTGCTATAAGAAATCCAGTTTCAATTAAATTATCGCTTATACTTCCATAAAAACTGCTTTTTGTTTTATTTTATATAAATTTGTTGTGTTGAATTAACTGGCAATTTTAAAAAAATTGCACGAATGTGTAATTTTTTTAAACGGAATCTCATATTTGTTAACGTAAATTTAATTTCTTGACAAAAATGGTATAAGGTATGAATAGTTGAATACTGGCCTTTGAATGCACTGGTTTGAATGTTATTTTTGTCTGTAGCTCCATTATCAGAGGCGTAATGTTAATACATAATTAAATTTAATGTATAATGTTATGTTTTGTTTTTTTTTACTCTGATGCTGGTATCAAAGAAAACAAATTAACGGTGATTTCAAAAAACCAGCTGAACGATGGCATCATATGATATTGAAAAAACATGTACATAAATGATTAGTTTCAGATACAGGATGTCTACTTTATAAATGCACAAATCCATATAAACTTCATTTTTCAAGATAATTGGTTAGTTTTATATTGATGTCCTTGTTTTAAAGGGCGTTAAACTGCTTATTCTAACCCTACAGTCGCTTTTAAATATATACATGGCCTGCTACGATTTTTTTTATACCCCCTAAATTCAATATTTAGCAATTTTTTTTATCGAAAATCTGGCTTAATAAATCAGTACCCCTCAAAACCCTCATGTACGAAAATTGAACAAAAAATATATAAAGTTTTTCTTTATATGAACTCAAAGTTGAGCAAAATAATAAAATATTGAGTCAAGTGTGCTGTGGAATTATGTCAAGACTTATGGAATTATAACAAGAATTATGTTATGGTGGGTCATAATTTTTAGTAATAAGAATAAGAATAGTAATAAGATAAAAGTTAAACCTTCGTTTTATAATTGACCCAGTTCATGCAGCAAATCCTTATTTTAAAATTATTACTAAAAATTATGTTTACTGCATGAACTGGGTCATTATAAAACAAGGTTTAACTTTTATGCTTATTACTATTCTTATTCTTATTACTAAAAATTTCTGCATGAACCCACCATTATTTGGAGTCACTTAACCTTAATTTTGACCTAATTGTAATATACAAAAAAATATTTTTTTACACATAGTAGATGGCAAAAGGTATGGCTCGTTTAGCGGCTTTCAAACTTGATATTTTGCTCAATTGTAAGATCGTATAGAAACATCTTATATACTTTTTGTTCAAATTTCGTTCAAATATGGTGGTTTTGAGGAGTCTTCCTTAACGCTATGGATTCAGATTTTAAACAAAAAAAAAACGCTAAATGGTCACATTGAATTTTGGGCGTAAAAAAATCAAAACCTGTATGAGCCTGCATCTTAAAAGTAACGGTAGGGTCAGAGAAACGGTTTTCGATGCTTTTTAAAACAAAAAATATGTATTATCTTGAAAAATGAGAATTGTATAGATTTGTACACCAATAAAAGTAGACACCCTGTAAGTAACGAAAATATGAAATTGAATTTGAGTATGAATATGTAGAATTTTCTGCTAATATCAGGAGACAGCGTCGTTAAATTGTTTTCTTTGATACAATCATCAACATCATCACGATCAGCGTAGAAATACAAAACTATGTTTATCACATTTAATTTACATTACGTGTGTTCATCATTCACATTTCATATCTCATAATGCAGCTACAGACAAAAATAATATTCGAACCAGTGCATTCAATTGCCAATTTTCGACTGTTCATATTTCTGAAATATTGATTTTCATATCTTTTTTGTCTATAATTTCATGTAGAAGTACAATTTGCATTAATAAATCGGGTGTTCCAATAAAAAAGTATGTTTCTGTCAATATCACGTGAAATCCTTGTTCAACTGATTTTTTTGAAATCACCATTAAATTCAGCACAAAAAAAACTATTCTTAGTTCTTTGCTAGTTAGGCCGAAAATGTACCTATCTCTTATAACAACAAAGTTATTACAGTTAGTTAATAGACTTCAGTTTGAACATGGTGTATAATAATATAATATGCTTTTTAGGAATATAACATATTTTCAACCATTGTATCAGTTTCCATTCTTATTTAGCTTACTTCTGTTTATAAAAATTGTAGAGGAATAGTAAAGAGGACTGAAATAAGTCTAGCAACGACTAGCATTAGATAGGTAGGTAATTATTATTGTCTGTCGGGTTTTTGTGAATAGTACATTCTTTCATATCAGTCACAAAAACTTGACGTAGGACTATACCTAAACATTTTCAACCCGTGTACAGTGTTACTACTTTTACATTTTATTGTTATACCTGTGCACTTGTAAGATATGATGCACATGAATTTACCATGTTTCTATCTATGTGTTGGCCCTTACCATATATTTATCTTTGTTCTTTTTAATACTTTATAATTACCTAAGTTATGATTATCTATAATAATAAGATAAATGATAATCCTATTCGACCAGCAAGGTATTGTCTCTATATGTATAATTCGATGTTATAAATAAATTTAATTGTTGAGTGTTTAGCTTCGTATGTTATTAACGTGTAATTTTTAAAGTCATTGATTATTCATGATGTAATTATATGCACTCCTATCATCAGACAGTCATCCAATAAACCCAGCGTATTACAATGTATCTTGTTTCATTTACGGGAAAGGTTGGGAACATATCCAAATAAGGTGGAGAAGGGGGCCGTTTTATGTGAATGAAAACCACTGAATGGGATACTAAAACATCTCTAATTTGAAAGTCATATATGTATGTAGTTTATCTCAAATTTTATTTCCATAAAAATTGCATTTTGTTTTATATTTACTTACTTCTGGTATTCTGGAAGCTTGAGAGGACGGCTTTGAGACGGCTGCAGCACTTGGGTCTCATTGAGTCCCTTGTGCCTCCTCTCTTGGGGGGAGTTGAACCCATCTAAGCCGTCAGTCATTATACTGTTTTAAAAATGGTGATGACGTTGCTTAGGAGGATCTCCCTTATGTACTACCCAGAATGGCCAATGTTCACTTCGTTCAGTATGGGTTCTCTTGTTGATGAGACATAGTGCACGGTACATATGTCACATGGTCTCTTCTTGCTGATAACCTATACAAAGAAGTGTTTCATTTAGCATCAAGTTGTGCTTTTTTAGCCGACGGTGGAGATGCTTTTTTTAATTTGTTGAATTATTGCTGTGATAGGTTCACACACATAGGCTGTGAGGGTTCACGCTGAAAATACTCCAGGGGGATGCTTTCCCCTGCTAACCTATCAGCTTCTTTGTTGCCTCTACATTGCGCATGGCATTTCACATTTCACTGTAGTTCTGTAGGGCTAGTAACGACTGACGACTACTGTCTATATAGATTTTGATCATTTTACACGTTATTTGCCTGCGGGTAATCGCTTTAGTGACAATGATTATTCCTGCCAGCTTGTTTTGTAGTATGCTGGCATTATTCATGGCCCATGTATATCGAAGTTGCAGGCTTCTCTGAGTACATCCCACAGCATGTTTTTTATTTCCTCCTTAAATGCTCATTTTTAGTTTCATTCTCACCTTTAATAAGAATTGTGTAAGGTTTGTCGGAAATGAATTGGGGAGATGTTGTCAGTAGCAACCTGTAGAAGTGACAATTTTCTGATGGCGTCATTCCACAGGCCACTCCCGGTCGCACCATTATTCACGTTTGTCTGTATACCAACAGATTTGAGGAGTATCATCGTTGTCATTGCCGTCTCGGACAACTAGACAACAACATGCGGACAACTAGACTTCTATCTACAAGTCTAGTTTGTGGGTATTTGGGTCACCAAAGAGCTACTATCATCGGTCTTATCTGTTGTTATCAGTTATATGTCATTTTTATTTCGTTATGTATGTCTTTTGATTATTAAATTAAAACATCTTTATTTTCCTTTAGATTCAAATCAATGTTAGAAGTTATTTAGTAAAATTTAATAAAACATATTTTGATGTACTAATTGTAATATGTAAATTTGATGTAGCGTATACCCTGCTGAAAAAAACGAACAGAAACGGACAGAGCCTGTGCGTACACGCTCTGAACGTTTCTTTACGTTTTTGGTGCAATTTCAGACAGAAACGGACATAAGGTGATTATTCATGCGACAGACAGGACTCTGTACGTACGGTATACTCATCTATGTACATTTATATTCGTTTTCGTATGTAGCGTGTAAATACTACCCAGAAGATAGGTTTTTTTGTTACTTTCAAATTTCTGTTTCCAAACAGAACCAACGCAGATTAAACAAAAAAGCGAAAAAAAGGTCATTGAAGGCAACGGCAAGCGCAATCCCCCGACTATTTTGGTTTCTACTTGACCATTGAGGCGAAGGATGAGGCGATCGCCCTCCAAACTTTTATCCTTCATGTTATGTACAATGTTTGAACGACAATTTAAGTAAGAATTCTGTTTATCATAGCATGCAAAATTTACTTAGCTTTGTTTGACGGGGAATGTTGATCTATCGCAAAAAAAATAATAATACTAATATAATAAAAATTTATTTCATAAATACGGTCTTGGTCAACATATTATTCAACCAACAAGAAGCACTCCTACATCTGCTACTCTTATCGATATATTAGAGACAAAACAAAGTACAAGTGTTTTAAAAATGGATTTAAAAGTATATTTAAAAGTGATACGGACCACTGTGCAAAATTCGTGAAAATAATGTACGTGGTGTGTTGTCCTCTGTTCACGTGAACTATTTTGAATTTGCACCTTTAACTTAAGTAAATCTGGAACGATCATTTTCCCTCTACAACCATATATACAGGCCAAATCGCTCACGTTTAACGAGAAGGAATGCAGACTACTGGTCGTGGCAAAGTACGCTCAAGCAAGAGAACAGTCGGTGTTTCTGAATGACACAAGAGGTAGGTATATACATTATTACCACATTTCTATTCCTGTCTTTTTGGTCTCTCACATGTCCTTCCGTCAATAACATGGCGGATTACGAGTCCTGCCCTGCGTTACAGCACACATTCCGAAACCTACGTATTACCTACATACCGAAAAAGTATACCGAAAAAGAAGAACCCAGTTAGTATGCCAGATTTGCGGCCAATAAATATATTGCCCACCTTGTCAAAATTAATGCCGTCCGCGAATTTTTCGTCTCTAGTTATTAAGTTTTCTACACTATTTCTTCTACGACTTATTGTACATTATTTCAGCGGTTGTTCTTGAGTCGTGGTAGCAATACGAAAACATATTTTGATATGAAAATACATAAAATATATGCGTGAATCATATCTAATATGATTCACGTAGATAATGTATGCATTTAATTTTCGATCATGGGAAAAATATGTTTTATTTTTTTTTTTACCATGACGCACCCAAAATTTCTAGAACGTCGAAATTTTTTCTGCAAGTACGTTTCATCATGGTTTCTACCCTGATTTCTGCCGTCTCAAATTAGAATGGGGTATACCATGAACCTGTGTCACCGGGTATATGTACAGACTAGGGCTGGAACAAAAGTCTCGGATACCGACCGTCTTCCAGGCTGCCGCGTATCGGTATCCTGTATTCCAGTGGTGGCCGTGGCTCGGCCAGCGGGGCGGGGGGCCGAGACTACTGCGACGCGAAACCGGTTCCGTATTTATTTAGTCCTTTGAGGGTCGCGCGCCTGTAATTGTGCATTACTGATTGTTATACTTAATTGATATTATAACGATGGTTAAAACGCCAGCCCTATTTGCTTATCAATTAAAAAAAAATTGTGCAGGGTTTTCCAGATTTGTGGTGTTAAAGCTACCACTGTGTACTGTGAAATATGCAAGTGTTACTTACATGTTTACAGAAAAGGACAATGTGAAAAGCACGTAAAGTCGCTAAAACACCGAGAAAATAAAAGAAATGGAATCCCAAGAAGTGAATTCCTATATGAGGACGACGAGGTGTAAGAGTGTGACAACAGATGCGGGAAAAATAAGAGAAAACAATATTACTTAGTAAGTCACTATTTATTCACTGCAGCATGCATGCTCAAGTTCGACCCTGGCATGTACCATTTGGTTCTAGCCCTAGTACAGACACACGAATGTGACAATGCATATTATAAGTAGAGCCTGGATTTCAATTGCACACGACATCAAATATCAGGTTAGGACTACAGTTCGCGTATTTAGACATCTAAATACTTGTTTATGAGGTCGCTTACAACTTCTGCACTATAACTAATATAAATATCGCTGTTACTGTAAAAATACTGTCGACACTGTTTAAAAATTTTAACAGTTCATTGTCACTTCATAGAAGTTATTTGTTAGTCCTTTGTGTTAGTACCTGGAATGTAAGGTAGAGATCCGGGCTATGACTTATGGGTTACGACTAGAGATCGGAAATCCCGGCTTACTGCATGTAAAACTGCATTTACCTATCCAGTATTCCCGGCTGAGATTGGCGTACTACCGCGCAGACGTGAGTCCCGGGACATCGGGAAGGATCAGTCAGTGGCGTGGGTATGTAGGGGTAAGAAATACACGCGTATATAATTTACAAAGAGCTTAATACGATTCATAAGTTCATTATCATAGAGTTCTATAATGTCAAGCTCTGCGTTGAAGCACAAATTTCCGAACTTTAGTTATGACTGTTATGTAGTATTATGATCACTCACATAACAATCTTCAAAAATAACGTAGCATGTCGTTACTTTATCTGCAATTTGAAGTTATACGCAAGGTATAAAAACTTATAGGTAGGCATAGGGTTATAAAGGTCGATGTAGGAAATAAATGCAACCAAACGTTCGTGCTCCCAGGTACAGCCTCTGGGATACCAGAATGGCGGTTTCCGATACAGTCTGGAGGATTATACTTTCCGCTGTGCCGGCCAGAGGTTCGAAGTTTATTACTCAACTTTTATTTAAATTGGGAATCAGTGAAAAGAACATTATAGAAACATGTCATAGGGTCCCACATATGACACCGGATAACAATAACCTTAAATCTATTATTGTTAAACTAAATAGTCGTTCTTATAAAGATGAAATTTTAGCTGCTATTCGAAGACAGAAAGGAATCACTGTTGACAAAATTGGTTTTAACACTGCTAATTCGAAAATTTATATTAACGATCACTTAACGCTCCATAATCAGTTGTTGTTTAAAAAAAACGAGAGACTACTGTAAAACAAAAGACATAAAATGCTGGACAAGGGATTGTAAAATTTACTTAAAACATCCTCGTATAGATCGTAATATGTGGATTTCAGATGAAAACAGTTTTAATTATGAAAACCAGTGTATTCATATATTAACAAATTCGAGCTCTCAATTGTTTATCAAAATGTATGTGGCCTTCGTAGCAAGACTCATGAGTTTTACATCTCTACATTGTCAAGTAACGCGGATATTGTTTGTTTATCTGAAACCTGGCTAAACAATAATGTTAATTCTGCCGAACTCTTTAATGTCAATAAATATAACATATTTCGGAGAGACCGTGACCTTCTATTAGGTGGTAAAAAAGATGACGGGGGTGTATTAATTGCAATCAACCGGAAATTTCAAGCCGTTCATCAAACTAATTGGTCCAGTGAGGGTATTTGTGAGGATTTATGGATCAGCATCAATATTGGTAGTTCCAGACAATTGCATTTGTGTTGTGACTATGTTCCTCCATATATGCAAGTGTAGAAAATCTAAAAGCACATCTACATAGTGTTGTGCGGTGAGGCAAAATCACGAAAAAGATTATATTCTTGTTATTGGTGACTATAACATTCCAAATATTTCTTGGACAAAGCATAACAGTCACAATTATTATACAACATTAATCACTACAGATGGCTTTGGTGAAAGCCTTATAGATTCATTTAACTATTTAGAAATACAACAATATAATGGCGTGTATAATAATAATGGCAGGCTCCTTGATTTAGTTTTTTGCTCAATAGATAATTTTTTTGTTGATTTATGTACTATTCCTTTAGTGCCTGAGGATATACACCATAAATCATTAGACATATATTTAAAAATTGATATTGATGATTTTAATCTAAAATGTAGAAACACATTTTATAAATTACAGTTCTTTAGGGCAAATTATGATCTTATTAATAGTGACATTGATAAAATTAATTGGGAATAAGAATTGTGTAATCTAAATGTTGAAAATTCGTTAGCATTATTTTACCGTGCTATGAATAGTATAGTGACCACTTGTGTACAACGCAAAAAATGATAATGATTATCCTCTCTGGTTTTCCAATTATACTAAAATCCTAGTGAAAGAGAAGACAAAGTTACATAGTCGTTGGAAAAAATTTAGAAATCCGTTAGATTACCAAGAATTTTCGAATGTACATAAACAATAAAACTGTCTATAAAAAATGACTATAAAAATTATATTTCTAAAATTGAGAATCACCCAATATAACCCACAGTGTTAAGACTTTTTGGTCATTTGTCTAATAAAAATCGCTCTAAAATTATTCCAAAATTTGTTCAGTTTCAAGACGAAATAGCATCTACCGACAATGAGATTTGTGAAGCATTTTCTAATTATTTCGCATCAGTCTTTGAACCGTCAGACACTCCGTCATTTATAAATCATAAAGAACCATTGGAGACAATTACCCTTAACTTTATTACTATTGATCAAGTCGAAAACCAGATTGATAAATTAGATAGGAATAAGGGAGCTGGGCCGGATGACTTGCCACCTATATTTTTCAAAAACTGTAAAAACCCTATATGGTACCCTTTATTTCTTATTTATAATAAGTCAATTTCGGAGGGTGTTTTTCCAGATATATGGAAGCAAGCTCAAATTGTTCCAATATTTAAAAGCGGTAACAGAAATTTGGTGAGTAATTATCGCCCTATATCTATTCTTTCTGTTCCTGGTAAGATGCTTGAAGCCATAGTATCAAATGACTTATTCTTTACAACTAAACATCTTATTAGTGAACATCAGCATGGTTTTTTCCGGGGTCGCTCTGTAGTAACAAATTTAATGCCTTTTGTACAATCGATCACTGATGGAATATATAACAAAGAACAAGTGGATGGGTGTCCGTGTGTCGATTTTTCTAAAGCATTTGATAAAGTCCATCATAATACTCTTTTAGTTAAGTTGGAAAATATCGGTATACACGGGCACGGGAACTTACTAAGATGGATTACATCGTATATATTAAATAGGTCTCAGTGTGTAAAAATAAACAAATGTTCATCATCGTTTATAAAAATTTCGTCCGGTGTTCCTCAAGGATCACATTTGGGCCCTCTGTTATTTTCACTATTTTTATATGATATTGGTGATTGTTTCATGTATTCTGAATATTGTTTATACGCCGATGATCTAAAGTTGTATAAAAAGTATGTAGTATTTCGTATTGTACTAAATTTCAAGATGATATTACACGTTTTCATAATTACTGTAGAATGAACAAGCTGTTCTTGAACATTGATAAATGCAACTATATAACATTTTCAAGACTTCCCGTAAATATTTTATTTTCATATCACATTGATGGGTCGCTACTAAAAAAAGTTGATTGTCAAAGATTTGGGTATCATATTAGATTCCAAATTGATGTTTGATCTTCACATAGAAGCTATTTGTAGGAAGGCTTACAAAAATTTGGGATTTATAATGAGAGTTACTAAATCTTTCACTAATGTTAAATCGATACTAATATTATATAACTCTTTGGTTCGTAGCCATCTTGATTATGCATGTGTGATATGGATTCCATTTTATATTAAATATATTAAGGATAGAAAAAATTCAAATCAAATTCATTAACTCAATTAATTATAAATTCAGTAGACATCTCCATTTCCTACCTTATGAGGAAAGTATTAAGTATTATAAGATTTTAAAATTATCCTCTCGCAGAACAGTATCATATATTCTGCTTCTTTACAAAATACTTAATAATATAATTGATTCCAATGTTATTACTGTGAACTATTCAGAAAATATAATAAAACAGTGTAGAATATGAAACACTTGTTTAATAATATTAGAACCGAACCGTCTACAAAATCGATAGCAATCAGACTGTCTATTCAGAGCCCATGCAGTGCCCTCGTTTTTCTTATATAAATATATCATATATTTTTCTTATATCTTAATAAACTATTCCTAAACATCAACACACTTAAACCCTAAAACTGTCATCTCAGCGATAATCGTGATGGCACGTGGCGGTGGCCCGGTGAGACCTCACACAGTTCTTCAGGAATGCTGCGTAAACAGATTACATTCGGCCACGCTATCAGTTTCCAAGTCCCCTTGGAACAGATGCTACCTAAATAAAAACAAAAACACAATAAACATTCCTGTAAAATAAAAAAAAGGTAAGCCTACGACATGATGCTGTGTTAGTGTCCCTATCGATTCGATCCCAAATCGATTTCAGACCTCTAATCTTGTACGTATGGATCCTATTTATTTTCGTTATCAGATTCCTCGTCGGATTCTGAACTAACTTGGTACTCTAGAGTTTTAAGCTTATCAAGGGATACGATACCCTTGTATTTCGTTTGGGATCGTAAGGATCCCTGAACGTCTTCGACCACATATCGATCGTGATCTAAAATAGCTTTTATAACGTATGGGCCGCTATATTTTGGCAATAACTTTTTGCTTTGGCCCTGATTGCTAGTCGCTTGCGTTCGGACTAACACTTGATCGCCCTCTTTAAACTTACGACCGGTGCACCTATGGGCGTCAAAGAGCTCTTTCCTTTTTGCCTGTTTGGCGTCTATCAGAGCTTTTGCGTTTGCTCTAATAATACTTAGATCTTGTCTTTCGTTTGGTTCTAGAACTACTTCGTTGTCTAGAATGGAATTTGCAACACCTCTTGGAACACATCCAAAAAGTAATTCGTATGGGGATTTTCCTGTTGAAGAATTCCTCGTAGAATTCAGTCCCCATTTTATTTTTGCTACTTGCGCGTCCCACCTTTCCTCATCGTCCGTAGATGCAGAAAGTTGGTTAAGAATAGTGCGGTTGTAACGTTCAACTTGTCCATTGGCTCGTGGTGTGGCAGTTGCATTCAACACATGTTTAATGTTCATACCCGCAACATAGTTTTGAAACTGTTTGGTGGTAAAACAACTACCTCTATCCGAAATTATTCTTCGTGGTACTCCAAAGTTTTCTATTACACTATCTAGAAATATTATGAGAGGCTTCACCTTCGTTGATGGTACTGCTTTCATGAATACGTATTTGGTAAAACCGTCAACAGCCACTATAAGGTACATGTTTTTCCGTTTGGACCGTACGAATGGTCCCAGGTGGTCAACATGTATCGTGTCGAACGGTTCTGCAACCTTTTCGATTGGATGCATAAAACCAGGTCGTTTTCCACCGGGTTCTTTATTATAAAGACAGGGTAGACAACTTGCTATGTATCCTGGAATATTCCTGGAATACGCCTCATTCCTGGAAACCAGTAATTTTTTGACAAGGACGATAATGTTTTATCAAAAGATAAATGACCACTTCCATCATGAAAGTGCATGACAACCTGACGTCTTGCTGCTTTCGGCACGACCCATTTCTTATTATCGGCCATGTGTTTGTAAAGCCTTTCGTCTACTAAACAATATGCCTTATGTATTTCTTTTTGTTCGTTGTCTGTGGGTGGTTTTTGTAGTACTTCTTTTAGATATTTACACCTATCATCTGACATCTGCACACTTAGAACCCAATCTTCATGATTTATGTTGACAATGTTTACGGACAGCTCTGTTGTCTTTTCACCCTCATTAGGATTACGGCTTAGTGCATCTGCGTGTGCCATTCTTTGACCAGGTCGATATTCAACTTCGTTCAAGTGTACTCTTGAATATTTAACCACCATCTACCAATTCGTGGAATGAGGTCTCTTTTGGATAGTGTCGTTCGAATAGCATTACAGTCAGTTATGATTTTGAAAGTGATTCCAATTAGACATATGCGAAATGCCTTTAAACTATAAACCACTGCCATTGTTTCTAACTCGTACGAATGGTATCGTTGTTCTTCCTTTGTTGTTTGTCTCGAATAGTACATGACAGGTCGCAGGGGACCATTTTTCTGTTCTTGTAACAATATACCCCCTATTCCAATTTTTGAGGCGTCAATATGTACTTCCGTCCTTAGTTCAGGATCATAAATTGCTAACAGGGGTTAAGGCGTTAAGGTAGTTAAAGGTTTAGCGATCGTAGCAAAGTTTTTGATATATTTACGAAAATAGCTTGCTAATCCCAGAAACTGGCGAACACTCCGTACATCATGAGGTGCTGGGAATTTTCCAACAGCGTCTGTTTTTTTTTGTGCCAGGCTGAACACCCTCGTGACTAATTTCATGTCCATATTCCACTTTTTCCATAAAAAATTGACATTTGGGTAACCTAAGCGTAAGGCCAGCTCGCCTAAATGCCTGTAAAACTTCTCGTAAAGATTGCAGACCACTTTCTACATCTATAATTGGAATGAGAACGTCGTCCATATATGCGAGGGCTTTACCATATCGAAAATTTCCCAAAACCTTGTTGATGGTTCTTTGAAAAACCGCTGGCGCATTTGACAAGCCAAAGGGACATCGCAAATATTCGTAATGCCCATCTGGTGTAACAAAGGCAGTCTTTGGAATAGAAGATTCTTCCATTGGGATCTGATGATACCCACTGGCTAGATCGAGACTAGTAAAATAGCGACAATTTTTCTATTTTTCTAAAAAATCTACATGAGGAAGGGGAAACCTATCTTTTATAGTCTTTTTATTCAGGGCTCGATAATCTACACACATACGTTGCTCACCATTTTTCTTTTTTTACGAGTAAAATTGGGCTGGCGTATGGTGAGTCAGATTCACGTATAATGTTATTACTCAACAAGTCATCGACAATTTCCCTTACGACTTTTCGTTCATCGAAGGAAAGTCGATATGGTCTATAAATAACAGGCTGATCGTCCGTAAGCTTAATAGACATTTTTAATACATCCGTTTTACCTAACTGACCAGTGCATTGGGCAAAGCAGTCACCAAACTGATTTATGAGCTCCAATAGGGCTTGAACTTGCTCCGAAGGCAATTTTTTTTAACAATTATATCATTTTGGGTGAAAGTATATTTTTGTACGTGCGGTATGGAAACAAATGCTGACGTATAAGACATTGCTGTTTTATCTTCAAAACATGCAACACTTCTAACTAAAATATTGTTTTCACTTACCACAATTTGTTCATGTGAGATGTTGGTGATGGTGACGTAACCATCTTGCGCATTCGTGACGCATTCTCCAACATAGTGGTCCTTACAGGGTAGAGGTCGAAAATTACCCTGTATATAAACATCGCCATCGTAGGCCCCTCGTGATGTAACCGCTATCAAAGCCGTCGTCCTGGATGGAATAACGGTGCGTTCTTTCGCCCACAATGGTATTTTGCTTGGAGGAATCCCCAGAACTTTGGATATATTTACGTCTGCCGGTAAAATCCGTACCTCGGTTCCTGAAGCTATCATGGTGACATTGTCATTGTTCACAAAACTTTTTCCCACCATAACCGCAACAATTTGTGCATCGTTTGGCACGACTAAAGCCTCCACATCAAGTTCTACCTGGTCCACTTTCAAACGTATAATTGTTTTCCCCAAAACCTTCACTTTTGAGCCCCCATATCCGAAAACGTAAAGAGAAGAGGGCGTGTAATTGATTCGCATCGAATCAGCCTCTTCTTGTTTCAAAAGAACTGCTCCACAACCAGTGTCCACGTATGACTGCTTTGGTATTCCGTTAACCCAGCAGTCGAAGTAATAACATTGGTTGAGATCGTTTGGAACCTTTTCTGCCACGTTGTTTTTGACGTGTCTTCGATGACAGTCTTTTTCTAAGTGACCTAAACGTCGGCAGTTGGTGCACTCAATTCTTGGTTTTGGACAAGTGTTGGAAAAATGACCTTTTTCCTTACAATTATAACATCTTTGAGGATGTTTGTTCGTTAGTTTAGGTCGTTTCGGAGAAAATGTGGTAAAAGATCTATCACTCATGAGCTTTCGGTCACAAGTTCGTTGCACTGAACTTCCAAGTCGACTTTCGCTCTTTAAAGCAGATAGATATTCGGCATATACTGCATCTGGCGTCTCATATCTACCAGCTCTGGCACCAGCTTGTATCGTTGTATCCGGTATCCCATCAATTAGGCACGATACAGCCTTTTTTCCTTTTATGTCACAAGCAGCCATTAGTTCTGATTTCTCAAAATAATATTTTTCCCAAGATTCAGTGGGTGTTTTGGATTTTGTAAGCATTTTCCATAAAGTCGCTGCAAAATCTTGATGTTCTGGGAATGACTTCAGTAGGATATCTTTCCATTCTACCCAGTTGTATTGGTATGAAGGTAAGTTGTCATACCATTTTTTTGCAAGACCTGTCAATCGATTTTGCATATGGAAAATCACAGCTTTCTCATCCCAGCCATTTATTGCTTGCAGTTGCTCGATTTTTTCGATCCACTTACTAGCCGACAGATTGGGATTTCCAGGAGAAAACTGGGGTATGCAGTCGGACTTGGCAAAGAATCTAGGTCTGTCAGAATTTTGCGCTTGACTTTCTATGAGTTGTTCTACTAAATTTTCTAACCTGGTTATTTTATCACTATCTTGTGACACTGGTGGAGTATAGCTGCGACTGGTCGATGGCATTGGTTGATGAGTTATCGTCGAGGAGTCAGCTACCCTGGTTGCACGTCTGCTTTCCGTAGAAAAGTCGTCAGAGCTCGTACTAGAGCTGGATGACCTAGAGCGCTTTTGCGAGCGGTAGCGACCCATTTTTTTTTCACGTTATTCACTGACACTTAGCCTTCACGGTTCAGTACAAACTTTTGTCTTTTATTCGTAGGACACTCTGTATACACGCGTGCACAATCGTATGCACTCACGTAGCGGCACAAAGGTCTATCCCACCGCTGCTTAACTGTGAACTGTTCAGAAAATATAATAAAACAGTGTAGAATATGAAACACTTGTTTAATAATATTAGAACCGAACCGTCTACAAAATCGATAGCAATCAGACTGTCTATTCAGAGCCCATGCAGTGCCCTCGTTTTTCTTATATAAATATATCATATATTTTTCTTATATCTTAATAAACTATTCCTAAACATCAACACACTTAAACCCTAAAACTGTCATCTCAGCGATAATCGTGATGGCACGTGGCGGTGGCCCGGTGAGACCTCACACAGTTCTTCAGGAATGCTGCGTAAACAGATTACATTACTAAGAGACTAAACTTTAATGTGAAGCATCATATTACTCGCAATTGTAATTTGTTTTACTTGGGTTTTCATAACACCAACTATGCCAAAAAATCTCCTATTTATTTATTACAAAAACATTATAATGAATATTTTAGTGATAATGATCTTTTTAATAAATCATATAACCAGATTAAACGTGAGGCAACTATGATATTTGTTAGTAACTCATGAGTAGTTAATTTATTCTTATATTTTAGTTAGCAGTGCTTAGTTGTAAGGTATGTAAGGTATGTAGTATGTAAGTTTATGTAGAAATATGAATCATTATAGCTACATTTATTTTGTATAGTTATATATTAATCTGAAAAATGTTCAAAATTCTGCGTTTTTCTTTCATTTTTGTCATATAGCAGTGTCCACGCTGTTATTAATATTACGATTATTATGTGTAACCCTGTTATTGGAATTTATAATTCTGTTGGGATACCTTAATAAAATAAAAATAAAAATAAATATTAAATAAAATAAAATAAATATTACAGGTGCGGCCCTGTATTGCAACAAACGGTTAAAAGCGTTGTACCTACTCACGTCTGTACACCCAGTGTGTTTGCATCGTCAACACTGCGCTTTGATTATTAAATGTACTACGTAGATACGCTTAATTAACGACTAGCGGCTAGTAGCACCATTCTTTTCTATCACGTTCGAATTGTGAACACTTGGTATTCACAGTTCGCTTTCCACGACCTGAAATCACATGATGCCGTTAATTTATACGTCTACAACCAGTACAACCATACACCATGCTATCTGATGCAGATTAACTCAGTTAATACCCGTAAAACTTATCTAGGTTACGATTTAAAATGTAACAGATTTGGTATCTAACAGAAATAAACTAAACTAAAGACGTTTAACGGTATCTACAGGTGAAAGTTAATAGGTAATTGTCATACAGTGTGTGTTAAAAGTGTTGCGTGAAGATGAGTTCTTGCTCTTCGGGCAGTTACAGTTTTCTGCACAGGATTGACGAACAGAAACTATTCACCTTCATAACGTCCATGACGTTCGCGGTTATATTTATTTTTATTTACATTCTGCGTCGTTACACGTTCTTCGAGAAACGCGGAATACCGAGGGGGACCCGTCCTTCTGCCCCCCTTCGGAAATATAAAAGGCGTTCTGTTTCAAGACACCACCTTATACGTTTATTTATGGAAATACTATAACAGATTCAAACGAAAGGGATACAAATACGGAGGATTGTATTTATTTTTTAGACCCAGCGTGCTTATCGTTAATCCAGAGCTTATCACGAGAGTTCTATCGGAGGACAGGCGATTTACAGATTTATATGGCAAGAAATGCGTGAAAGATTACGGAAATTTTACCGAATTGTGCACCGACAAGATTTTAAATAAATTTCTTGCGCGTTATAATAATAATAAATACACTATCACAGACTTGAGCGGGGACAATATCACAACGGTTCTGCATAATTTTCTTATGGACACGGCATGCTCTGCTTTCGGTTTTAACAGTTTGGAGGTCTTGGACACAGCGAATTCCCTTTTAAAAGAGAAAAGTCGTTCCGGTTTCCTACATTACTTCCATTTGGTGTATCCGTCGTTTAAGATGGGCTCAAGGTCGACCGGCGACCTGCAGAATTACCTCCAGAACATGATGGACCTGAGAAAGAAGAACGACATACGAGAAGATGACATTATTCAGGCGTTTATCGATATACTGAACGAAGTAAACGATTCTTTTAGCGTTAATGAAGCTGCCGAAGAAATGTTCGATATATTTGTCGATAACTTGATATATTCATATTCTACGTTGCTGTTTTGTTTGTACGAGTTGGCGGTCAACGAAGATGTTCAGCAAGATGCGATAGGAGAGATCAGGCGGCACAAAAAACAGAAGAATCAAATTACTGAGGATAGTTTGAAAGCATTAACGTATTTAGATATGGTCATAAAGGGTAGGTATTGATGTTTTGTATTTATTAGTTTTAAAGAGATTATTGTTCATGGAATTAGAATATAATCTCGCGAAACCGTACAAACTTTTCGCTCGTCTAGAACATGCGCTATTCCATAACTTGTAGACTATACTTTCTCTAACAAGATTTTAGGAACCATATAAAATATCCTTCTGAACTTATAAAAGTTAAACACAAAGTACCGTTACGTACTACATTACCTTTGGCGATACCGCGCTAATTTCCGTGTAAATGGTTTTTGATTGGTTAAAAACTCGGAATGACAATTCTAATATAGTAAATTAATTCTAATATAATAAAATAGTGTTCTAGTTTTTAGTGTATAAATTAGTTTATAGTATTATAACCAAAGACTTTTAAGTCGCGGAATGTAACAGGACCGCATCAGGGGGAACACGGCATACCATGTAATTAATAACTTAAAAGATCAGGTAAATCTATAATAAAAAGACATGTGAACAGCTACGTCTCTTCGAGTTCTAATAAGTTATTAGAACTCGAGTTCTAATAAGTCAAAGAGACATGGCCGTTCACATGTCTTGTTACTTTAGATTTATCTGAAGAATTTATAGTTCTCCACAAAAAGTACAAAATAGGTAATTTCCCCTCATACTCCATAAAAGTCAGGATTACTGTCAGTTAATGGATTATATATTGCAAGCGCACAACACTGCACATCTCGGGCCCCTCGTATGTCAGACACGGACAGTATAATTCACTGTGTTGTGCGAGCCGTTATTGAAATTGCTTATTTTAAATTATTAATTACATGACTTGTATAGATACCTACACTGTATTTCACATACAATGCCATTTCACATACAAACCACAACCACTACGTTAGCTATGTTCTGCCCTTTAACATCCGTCGTTTCGTCAATACTAAGCCATATAGGTTTATCGTGCAATTCTGAAACGATATTTTTTTTTGTGTTCTCATGTAGTGGTGCTATGTATAATCGTCTAAGAGTTGTTTCTGCAAGCAGACTTCGCCGTACTTTCCATTCGCAGCTTTCTGGACAAATTGTCTGAAATCGGGGTGCTCTAATTTGGCGAATGAAATATTACACGCTACCGTCATTTTGACTAAATCCAAGTTAAATTGTCCCTGTCTGTCTCGCGCACTCACATCATCACTTACACGAGCTTTATGTTTGTCTGTAGCAACATGCTGCAAAACAGCTGTTTTTACGTGCCACGTCAGAAAACTGTCACACACGGTACAACGAAGTTCATTGCCATTAAAGGTCAGTTCCGGAAAATTGTTTATGTACCGCTCCACCGTAACACGCGATGGACTCTGTCCCGACATTTTTATAAACTTATTCATTCAAACGAATGATGCATCGACCAGCGAAGTTTAACTAATACAAACAAGAAGAAATTCGTTCACGTTCGCGATTCGACCTCCAGCATGTGCCGTAACTAGGTAAAAGAGAGGCGCACAACATGGAGACGGATTGTATTCTGGAATATAATGGCGTTATTTGATCGAACTACAATTATTGTACAGGAGTTGACGATGTTCTTTATTAATGAACCTGGAATCTACTATTAACATCCGACATTTACTATTAACAATCCTAACAAGTGTTTGTGTGAGCGTCTGTTTTCGTCCCTACTCTTTACTTATGACTTGCTATGTGTATTTTATTATGGGGTTGTGGGAAAATATTATATCCAAACTGTATATATTTCAGTTTTCATTAAACATTTTCGTCATACATGAGGAAAACTCTTATGAGTAATTAATACAAATAATGAGATAACGTTTGGTTATAGATTTATTATGTTATAAATCTGCGGTTTCGTCATGAATTTAATGGAATGCCTTTTTAGAAACTCTTCGAAAGTATCCACCAGTTCCTATTGTATTCAACAAATGCGAAGAGGATTACAACATTCCGGATGTTGATCTTCGTCTTCCCAAAGGCACCTTTGTGTTCGTTTCGATTTTTGGCATTCATCACGATCTCGATAACTTCCCGGATCCGGAAAAATTTAATCCAGACAGATTTTCCGAGGAAAACATGAAATTTGTCAAGCCCAACACGTATCTTCCTTTTGGATATAGTTTAAGAAGGGATATAGGTGAGTTTATATAGACTATATTATTGTAGAGGGTGTCCCAGGTTTTTTGATCAGGACTTTCGGGTTTTGTAGAAAAAAGTGATTTTAAATAAAAAATTTCATATGAACATTCAATATGATAAACTTTAGTTTTTCAAAAGTTCCAATTTCACAAGAGAATTAGTCTAATGAAAGCTTAATAACCAATAAAGAAACCTTTTCATTCTTATTTCCATGCCAGTATTCCGAGTCTTCTAAGAATTGGAGGTAATATGTATAAATAAATATTTTTTATAGGTATTCGTCTTACTACCACCCAGATTAAATTGGGCCTTCTAAATATCCTGTCTTCGTTTAGCGTAAGCTTGGACAAGAGCCATACGTTGGCATTTAACAATAAGAAGTTGCCAGTTTGTCCAGAAGAACCGCTTCCTTTAAAATTTGAACCGCTGAAGGACTGAAAAATTTCATAATTGAGGAATGTCTTCTCAAAACCTGATAAAACGCTCATACCTAATATTTTTCCCGCTTGAAGCCTGAAATTCCAGTATATTGTTCACATAATAACCCCACCAAAAAAAGTATTCTACGTATCAAACTAGACCATATTATTCTCCTGTAATTTTGCCCGCTGAAACCAAATCTGTTATCAGTGTTGCTCCTACACGTCAGGATTTTCTATAGTTAAAAACATCCTAGATCCATGAATCTGTAGATTTCAGAATGTAATATCAAACTTCATAGCTCACTCAACTCCAAACATTCATATTAAGAATAACATAATCTTTTCATATTAATCCCATAGCCATGGCACCATAAACTTGCACCCCACGCACTATATATTCATGAACTTTTAACACCAAACAAAAAATTCGTATTTCGGATTTCAAAAAAAGATTAGATATTCCTGGTTCTGTCCCTTGTGGTTATTGGGAGTGTTTTTAGTTTTATAGGATTGAAGAGTTATAAAGTTTTGTATTGGATTACGGGGTTGTGAGGTTATCGGGTTTGCTATCAAGAATAAAGGAGTTATGTAATATGATTATAAAGTTTTCTGGTTCGACGTTTGTAACGTTTGTATGAAAAGGTTATGGGATTGAAAATGGATGTTTGGAGTTGAGTGAGCTGTGGAGTTTGATTTTAAGAAGTGGGATCTATGATTTCATGACTATAGAATAAAATATAGTTTTTGACTATAGAAAAAAAATGCTGACGTGTAGGGGCAAAACTGAGGCGAGGTTTGTTTTCGGAGGCCAAAAATACATGTGATATGTATTTTGTACAATACATAATATGCTCTAGTTCGATGCACATAATACTTTTTGTGGGACTATGTAATATAATAGTGAAGTGGAGTATTATAGTAATATTATTTTTTTTGCATTTATTATATAACATGTTTAGGTGGACATGCTCTGTTTTGAATAGACGCATTTCAATTAATTTCTTTAACAGAACTAGCAATGCCCATGTTTTTGACAATCTGTTGATCCTAGAATTCTTTAGATGAGCAGTGTTGTGAACATATGCATACTTTGTATTTTTGAAAATGATGAAATGTTTAATGATACCATCAACATTCTATACAGTGAATAAAAATGTTTAAAACATAAAAAATTCTTTTTATTTTCATGGCCTCGTCTTTTTAGAAAAAAAAATACTGTATTTAAATACCTACCTAGACAAGTAGTTCTATTTACTCTGAAACCAAAAATAAATTAAATGAGTTCACAAATCACGCGATACAGACCGGTGAAGTTATTCAAAATCACGTGAATACCGTCAATAGTCCGATCATGCGGATGAGTCATTTCATTCATTTTTAGTTGAAAGGTTGGAGTTTACGCTTTTTACAACTTTTGTAAAACAAATGGGAAAATATTAATGGTTTGATCCCAAAATTTAGATACTGTAGTCCCTATTATATTTTAGTCTCTGTAAAAGCATGTACCAGTAGGAATCTGAACTAATTAAAGTTTTTATTATTATAAATATGCTTTTATTCTTATAAAAGTTTACACGTTGGTGCATAAGATCTGTTCTTTTCCAGATGTATTCTTCTTAAAATCCATGGTTTTCATGTCTTTCTCAGTCACCTCTTTCTTAACTTTTGTATCCATGTCAAAAACCATTAGTTTTTGCAGTGCAGATATCGGCATTTCGAAACACAGACATAGTACTGTTCCTCCCAAATACGATAAAGCAACGTCACCGACTGTCGTTGTAAGCTGAAAGGCATAAAGCGTGAAATAATTTTAATCATAAGTAATGATGTCACACGTGATATTATGAACGAATCATGTACTGTCATAAAGGTAACATTCAAAGAGCTGTTGAGATGAGAAAATTGATACTCAAATATTGACAGAAATGATACGCAGGATCATAAGGATAAGGATAAGTAGTAAACAGTAGATATGAAAGTATGTATTTTTCGTGAAAATAGATATATGTAAATATTAGGTACCAAAAGATCACAATGCAATTTTAGGGCAACCAATTACTGGGCAGAATGTCAAATACTAGGTCAAATATATTGAAAAGTATTTGAAATATCAAAAATATAATTTGAGATTCTGAATCAATGTTGAAAATTACATTGATTTCATATTTCACATGAATCCTAATGTGTGTGGTTCGGTTGTTAGTACATACAGCCTTGGTCAAAAGTATTAGGCACCCTCTAATACATTAATACATCTTCCAATTTTTACCTGAGACTTACCTTGTTCGTGAAAAAATTGAATCCGTAAATGCTGAAGGTCGCTAAGTAAAGTTTTTTTTAGCCATTATTTACAACAATTGGGCTGATTAATGAGGTTGGATTAATTAAACATACCACTATCGTAAATCTTATCACCACAAACACATAGACTGAGACTGATTAAAAGAACTAAAAACTTGCACTTATAAGTAATAATTATTTTACTGCCTCGTCAAAGCCGCACCTGTTATTTACATAATCCTTTAAACAAGCCGGCAATAGAATAATAACGTGCGAACTTATTTAAGGTATAGTGTGGGTGATAACACAAAAATACGAGGCTGCGTAATACTTTTGGCCAAGGCTGTACATACATATATTTACGAATACGAATTTAGTAACCAAATTGTAAGTTTGCGTAAATTTCCACACAGTAAATTGTCTCTGTATGTCTCGCCCACTCACACCATCACTTAAACGAGTTTTATGTTTTTCTGTAGCAACGTGCTGAAAAATATCTGTTCGAAAATATCTGTATCGAAAATCGCCATAAACACCTCACGTAATTAATGGATGCCCCCTATTACTATATCGTATGTGTACATCAGATATCGGCTAGTAATGAAAAATGACAAATGGAAGTGAGACGACAGATAAGAACCAACCGCATATGCATCGAAGGTAGTGAGGGAATAAGACCGGCTCTCTCACCACTTACGCTAGCTGTTAGAACGAGAAGTGTAGAGTAGGTCCTTTTTTACAACAGGCCGATGTCTGATATACTCATACGGTATAGGTAACCATTAAGAAACTATTTGATTTCTATATGTAGGTAACTATCAGTAGGTAACACAAAATCCGATAGTGGTGCCTGAAAATAATGTTTAACAGTAGGTAGTAACAAAGTTCCTCACATCGCTAAAAATATAGCAAATTGTATATTTACATTGGTTTAATATTTAACTGCAGATTAAGAGGAATAAATAAATACGATCCACGAACTAGAGCCATATAAAAAGTTTTTAATTTTTGAGTAATAGACCGCCAAAGTTAACCTCAAAAATTGGTTTTTTTTTAAATATAACCATGACAAGTTTGATTATTTTAATAAATTTTGTCTCATTTATTCAGACTTTTTAAATGATTCATGTCACAACTCGGCTAAATTAAACTGCTAAAACCGTGAAAACTTATCACTCCGCGTTCATTATTTTTTTGTGGTCAGATTCCCTTTTTTAGAGTGTAGAAATTTTACATTGGTTCAAATTTTTATGGCGGCACTTCCCTTGGCGTAGCGTATTCGTATATTTGTTCATCATGATCTTTTAGTAACTTTGTACTTATGTAGATTTAACATGTATTGGTAATAAGAAGCATTCAGGTAATAAGCTGCTGTCGCTGTCAACACGTCCGTCACTGTATTCACTGGTTCTGAATATTCAAACATATTTGGCATGTTTGAGTGTTTTGCTGTATGTGTGGATGGCATGTTCGGAATATTTGCGAATACATCAAATATTTGGACAAATACAGCGATACTCAGACACAAATACGCTACGCCAAGTGAAGTGCCGCCATTAAATACAGTACATAATGTTTGTTGTGCTATTCTTACCAATATGAAATCGTTAAGAAACAATGGCGACCTCATGTAACCTGCTCGCATCCTGATTAAAGCTGTGTGTATAATGTAGGTGCTGAATGTTATTCGACCCAAAATTTGAATAGCTTGCCATTCACAGACCCACCTAGCAAACCCTGAAAATAAAAAAAAATAGGCATTTCCCCATTTTATCATTTAGGTATATCAACAGTAATAATTCTTTCTGCCAACAAAAGATTTTTTCAGTTCATTGGTATTAAACTTTTTTATTTTTTTATTGAATCATCAACGAAGTAATTGTAGTTATTTTGGTCAATATTTCAGAGATCGCTAGACTTCTAATATTAGAAAAGTTTTTAAAAGAAATTAAATATTGTTAATGTAGAAAAAAAAACGAAATATTTGTAGCTTTTCTAAAAGGTGAGACAAAGGTCAAACAACTTTATTTTAGTTTTGTTCACTTGTTCAATATAATTACTTGATCGATAAAAACAGTTTTTTTTGGTTGGTTGGATTAGGTCCAGGAATAAATAACAACTATTCGATTTTTGCCAACGTTTTGGAGCTTTATTTCTTCTTCATCAGGGCTCAATCAATGTTGTTATTGTTGTCATGTATGGTGGTAAATTACAAACATTGGCGGTACTGTCAATATACATATATAGTAAATGTATAAAGATAAAAACAAAACCCTATTATCAGGACAACACACTTTAAAAATTACTGTAGTAATATGTACCATTACTAATAGTATATATTACTATAATAGTAATATATATATCATTACTATTGTAATTTTTAAAGTGTGTTGTCCTGCTAATAGTGTTTTGTTTTTATCTTTATACATTTACTATATATGTATATAGACAGTACCGCCAATGTTTGTAATTTACCACCTTACATGACAACAATAACAACATTGATTGAGTCCTGATGAAGGATAAATAAAGCTCCGAAACGTTGGCAAAAATCGAATAGTTGTTATTTATTCCTAGACCTAATCCAACCAACCAAAAAAAAAACTAACAGAGAAGAAGGTCGCTAAATTCCCCACAGATAGTTTCCTTTATCTTCTAGTTCGATTGAGGATTTATACGAGCCCTAACAACTATATATTCGGACAAACGCATTTTTCACATATTTGACTGTTTTTATGTATAATGAAGCAAAAATTAACTAACGCAGCTGATAGTACATAAGAACTTAAAGAATTTAAAAGTATATTTTGATTAATGTTTTTAATTAAAAAACAAATTAACAATGTCACAACCACAAAACAAATAAAATGTAACAAAATAACTGGCATCTAAATGTTCGGAAAAAAATATTTTAAGTATTAATAAGGCATTACGTCACCTTTTGACTTAATTACGGTCAGAATTCTTGCAGGTATTGTTTCAACCAAGTTCGACGAATTTCGCCGATTTTTTCCTTTAAAGTAGAGACCGTTCTTGAGGATCATCTCTCAAAACCCTTTTTATCTTATGCCACAGTGTTTCAATGACATTTAGGTCAGGGCTGTTTGATGGCCATGATATGGCCATCAAACTTTTTATTTTTATTTTTATTTAGATTTAATATGCTGTTCCCCGAACCACTTTTTCGTCTTTTTTGCAGTATGGGAAGCTGCGCCGTCTTATTGGAATATGAAATTATTGTCTGGGTACATATCCTGAACAGTCGGTAATAAGTTATTCGTAAGTATTTGTATATATTTGTCAACGTTGATGGTACCCTCTATGACCTCATACTGTCCCAAACGTTTACCGGACATACATCCCCAAATCATGACACCTTTCGGGAAATTTACGGTTCGTTTAAGGCAGTCCTTATGAAATGCTTCACTTTTTGTTCTTATTTGGCCTCATTCAGTCGATTTTTTTTGTGCATCAGTTAATAAAGGTTTTTCTTTAGCCTACGATTATTTACGAAAATTGAAAAATTAAAAATTTGAAAAATAAAATAGTAATATGTTATAAAAACTGAGCCCAGACTGATGAATGTATTTTCTGTAACATTCGCGGGATAGCCGTTTTCCTGTTTCAGAGTTCCATTGCGCTGTTATATCCCTTAAGGTGTTCCGTCGACTTTTTTTGCAAATTTTCATCAACAACCCTTGAGTGCTTGCAGTAACAAGTCTGGGTTTTCCAGGACTTTTACCTTTTACATCCAAATTTCCAGTCTCGCGGTAATGATTTAATATGCCCCCAACATTAGACTTTGCAAAGCACAATTCTTCCGCAATTTTGCGGACTTTTTGCCACTGCCGTATTTTGTTTACAATGAGCTGCCGCAATTTTTGATCTTTTTTTGTATTACTTTATTTAAAAATAACGAATATTTGCAAAAACTACCAGAAATCACCTGTGACTGACACATATAATTGTGAAATTAATGGTTACCGCGGCAACAACAAGTTTTTATTCATTTTTTAGGGCAGGTTTCTCGATTTTCCGAACATTTAGTTGTCAGCATTTTTAGCAGATTTTTATATTTTTGGCCATAAATTCATAACAAATCCAAGCTAATAATAATTTTCAGCATAATATTATCTTGAAAATATATGTATGTTGATATATTTTAGGTTTTTAAAGCGTGGTTGTAAATTTTTGGATGGCAGTGAATAATTTTTTTGAAAAAATGCGTTTGTCCGAACATATAGTTGTTAGGGCTCGTATAAGTTATGTTATTTGTTAAGCTGGCAGAAACTGGATGTGCCACAGAGGCGTACGCATCATAAATTCTATACACGAAATTAACTAGTAGCCTTTCACACGTTTGCCATATTTTACTATGAAATTATAAACTGCTCGTCAAAATTAGCGTAACACTTTTTAGATGAGCGCCATTTTCGTTCTGTTTGAGCTTGCGGTTTGAAAATTCCGGTAGCCTATAGGGTTGTTTTTAATTCCCCGAAGACGATATACTGTGACTTAAACGGTTTGCTGTCCACACCCCAAAAACCAACCCTATGTCGAAATTTGAATTCGCAAGATTTTGATGCCAACTTCAGAGTCCTACAAGATGGACTAAGAAGGACGCTGTTGGGTAAAAATCCTATTATGGCACACATTACGACCTCCCCAACAAGTCCTGAGCATTTGGTCGCTGCCTCACCCTTTCAACCCATTTCCAGTCCCCGAGATTCATCTCTCTGCAGTTATGCTGAGGTTAACATGCTCTGACCACTGGTTGGCGGATTCATTGATCCAAATGCTGCTAAAAGCAATTGGTCTGAAGTATCATAACCAATTTTCACCCGCAGACCATTGAAACATCCCTCCAGACCATCGCAACACCTACCACCCATCCACTCCCTCTAATTCCAACACTGTTGGACGCTACGTGGGCAGTCGTTTGGTCTCTAATTCATGTCCTAGCATCACATGAAGTATCTAGAAGTTGACTGGACTCACTGAGGACCGTCGATTGAGCGCCAAAAGTAAAATTCCACCCCCCAAGCTACCTCTTGCAAATTTGCTACGTTGTGGGGATATAATGTTGTGCAGGTCTCTACACGTGGGATGACTTACAACGAGTTCTTGAGTAAGCCTGAACCCATTCCGGCCCACTCCGAGTAGTTCGTTTCTTTCAAATCCTTCTTTGTGTCCCAGCACCCTCTTTTTTTAACACCCTGCAAAATATTTTGAGTGGATGAAAATTGTTAAATGAGAGTTCGTTGGGTAGGTGCAACCTTCCTTTACACTTGTTCAAATCGATAATCGTGAAATCCGTGAGAGAGACGCTCGGTGAGCGCGACTAGTGTTACCCCTAACGACACCTGTCCAGTGTCACGGCAAAGAGGGTGACGAAAGGGTGGGCTTTGTACAAATTTTGCTAGCGAAAACCTTTTTCAGCTTTTAGTTGTGCTTTAGGAATTTGTTGAAGGAGAAAACATTGTTTAACAGTAACAGAAAAACCAAACTTTGGGTTACAGAGTTCAAATGTAAGACGGAACAAATCTTGTAATGAACTGAAAACTTAAAAAAAAATATTTATCAAACTCCAAAAAATTACGTGTGTAAGGGTGTTGTAAGGGTGGCCTACCTTCCAGGCGTTGGGAAAGTCGGGCGTTCGCTTGCCCAAGCTGCAAGGAACATTTGTTGCGCTCACCGAGCGTCTCTCTCACGGATTTCACGATTATCGCGAATTATATTGCGATGGTCTGGAGGGATATTTGAATGGTCTGCGGGTGAAAATTGGTTGTGATACTCCAGACCAATTGATTTTAGCAGCATTTGGATCAATGGAACCGCCAACCAGTGGTCAGAGCATGTTAACCTCAGCATAACTGCAGAGAGACGAATCTCGGGGGGCTGGAAATGGGTTGAAAGGGTGAGGCAGCGACCAAATGCTCAGGACTTATTGGAGAGGTCGTAATGTGTGCCAGAATAGGATTTTTACTCGACAGCGTCCTTCTTGGTCCATCTTGTATGACTCTGAAGTTGGCATCAAAATCTTGCGAATTGAAATTTCGACATGGGGTTGGTTTTTGGGGTGTGGACGGCGAACCGTTTAAATAAAAGTTTAGCGACTTTGGGACATTAAAAACAACCCTATAGGCTACTGGAATTTTCAAACCGCAAGTCGCGCTCAAACAGAACGAAAATGGCGCTCATCTAAAAAGTGTTACGCTAATTTTGACGAGCAGTTTATCACGCTATTCAACTTATTGCATATAGCGGAGGTTGTATAACAGTACCAACTGACACGGGGCTACTGCAATCAAATCAAATTAAGGCAACCCTCTTCACATGCTATATGAGTTAAATATGTGTCGCGTCGCCGTAAACCAACTTTAGTTATTTCAAATAACTTTAGTTATTAGTAAGCTAACTTCAGTTATTTCAAATAACACTTATTTGTTTGTTTTTATTTGCAAAACTCATCAGTATATTTATTTCTTACATCCGATTTTTTGGGTTATACCAAATATCCCGACGGCAATACCCAGTGCGAAGATATTCTTCCCAAAGGACCAATAAAGTGCAGACTCCAAGCGGCTGCTATGATAACTTGGAGCGTACATTTTGGCGGCGATCAAAATTATGAAGATGCACATTCCGAAGCTCAGTAACCACCACAGGATGTGATGAATCTGAAAATTGTGTAAGAGGGACAAATAAAAATTTGTAAGTACGTTTCAGAGTAACAAGGTGCAAGGTAGTCTTTAAATATACAGGGTGAGCCAAAAATTACGGTATGGCAGAATAAGTCGGAGGGAGTGCATTTCAGGGGGAACTTTTATGAGTTATACAAAAGTTTTATGATTTTTTTCCTGGCTACACGTTGTTTTTTTTTTTTTAAAGGGACTCCATCCTTTTGACGCCGGAAATAGAGAGAATGGAACATTTTACGTTCAGATATGGCCTTTAGTGACTCCCCCTCCTTTAACTTTGGGGATCCCCCACAAGATCAAACTGCGAAAATCCGTTACATCAGACTTTCAAAAAAAGTTCTTTTTATTGCAGTTTCACTAATTTTATTTTGTGTTGACCATGTACTCAGTTATTGCCGGAAAATTTTACGTTCAGATATGGCCTTTAGTGACCCTCTCCGTTTGACCTTGAGGATCCCTACAAGGTCAAACTGCGAAAATGAAACAGTTAGAAACTCACACATCACCTGGCCTTCACCAATTGAGTCAATTGGGTCACGAAAGAGGGTCACTAAAGGCCATATCTGAATGTAAAATTTTCCGTTCTCTCTATTTCCGGGGTCAAAAGTATGGAGTCCCATTTAAAAAAATTGGCTTGACCTTTGAATAACCTTTAAGGTCATGGTCAAGGTCAAATCCAAGATCACCGTTAAATAGCAAGGAAAAAATCATAAAACTGTTGTATTGTAAAAAATTGGTTGAAATAACAAATATTCTTGCCCTCACTTTTTATCGAATATGTAAACAAAGATCCAGATGTACATATCTACTTATGAATTACTTGGTCCATTGTACTACCTAATTTATATTTTAATGTATATTTAAAATGGTAGCCTAATTTGAAGTAGATACTGGAAACCTGCACATAAATCTCAGTCACGAGGTAATTCAAACTTATATTTATTATTATACTAGCGACCCGCCACGGCTTCGCACGGTTTACGACATCCCATTAGAAACCTCTAAAATTATCAGTGTTTCTGTACTATATTATGCATGTATTACACATATAAACCTTCCTCTTGAATCACTCTATCTATTAAAAAAAAACCGCATCAAAATCCGTTGCGTAGTTTTAAAGATCTAAGCATACATAGGTAGGGACAGACAGCGGGAAGCGACTTTGTTTTATACTATGTTATGATATACGGTAATTTTATGTAATATGTCTTACCATTCTAATATTTAATACTTTGGTCCTCGATTTGCAAAATATATACCCAGATGTGAGCCCAATTATGTAACCTGTGATGTTTGAGTATCCTGAACTATACAGGTCGTGCCAGTCATCTCTTTGGAGACCATTCAGATTGTAGAGAACCCTGAAATGTTACATATTTCAGATTTTTTAATAGATACCTACCCACAAATGCGGGAGGGGGTTATGAATTCGAGTAAGGCATATAAACTCGGATAACAGTAAGGTAATCGATTCAAAATTCTGTGAGTAACTGATTCAAAATTTCTAGTTAACAAAAACAAACGAATATAATGCAGATAAAAATTGTTTAAAAGTAGCTGAGAAATATTTTTTGTTATGCAGGAAATAAAATCCTTTCAAAATTCTCGAGAGTTATAATTTTTAAAGAATTTCTGTTTCTCACAAATGAGACACCAACCAAATTTCTTATTTATAATTTCTATACTCACTCGGGATATTGTCGAATTATTATGTCATAATTTCGAAAGAAAGCAACGCCGCCTTGTACGATTAACCCCAGGATGATTCCGGAGGCAAATATTGCCTTCGCTCTCGATGGATTTTTCCCCGCTACTGTCAAAATTATTAGAGATAGAGCAAACAGTTGGGTATCAGCTGCAATATACCATGTTTGGTGCAGGCACTGAAAATTATATTGACATATTTAGCTATTTTATAGCTGATGAAAGTCAGTTTCAGCAATTACGAGGTGTGTAAATTAAAGTAATGAGATTGATTTTTAAAAATTATTTTATTCGAATAGAATTACAGTTCAGTATTGTGTCCTTCAAAATAACTTCCTTGGGAAGCTACACAGCGCTGGAGATGGTTCTTCCATTCCTCATAGTAGCTGGATCTCATATACTGGAATAGCCTTCAGCTATTCGATTACAGCCGTTTCAATGTTTTCTATGGTCACAAAATGATGTCCCTTGAGGTGATTTTTCAATCTCGAGAAAAGAAAAAAGTTACAAGGACTCAAGTCAGGCGAATAAGGAGGCTGAGGAGCCACACGAACATTTTTACTGGCTAAAAACTCGTTTACTGAAATGGCTGTGTGACAAGGCGCATTGGCGTGATGCAACATCCATTTGTTCTTGATATTTGGTCTCACACGCATGACACTTTTTCGAAGTATTCAAGAACCTCTCTGTAAAAGTGTTGATTTACTGTTTGGCCTGGAGGCATAAACTCTGTGGATAATTTCCTGGCTATCAAAAAAGCAAATCAGCATGCATTTGATCTTTGACTTGCTCATTCTTGCTTTTTTGGGTCTTGGAGAGCTTGACGTGTGCCATTCCCTTTGCTTTGTCCCATCACGTGTCCCATGCTTTGGCTCTTGGTTTCCGGGTCGTACTCAAACACCTAAGTCTAATCACCAGTAATGACACATTCCATAAAATGGGGATCATTTTCAAACGATTCCAAAAAGTCAAGACACCTTTCTCTCCTGATGTCCTTTTGTTCCTGCAAAATGTTTTTTGGAACAATTTTTGCGTAGACTTTCCTCATCCCCAATTCGTTAGTCAAAATCTGATAAACAGTGGCGTGTTTCGAATTTAACTCTTCCCCGATCATTCTTGTCGTCAACCGACGATCTGAACGCACAACATCCCGTATTCTATCGACATTTTCATCGGTTCTTGAAGATGATGGCCTTCCGCTGCGTGGTTCATCTTCAATCGACTCTCTTCCTTCTGAGATGCCTTAAATCACCGAAAAACGTGTTCTTGAAAAACACTGTCTCCGTAGGCGTGTTTAAGTTTTCAAAAGTATCCGTTGCGCTGTGTTCAAGTCTGAAGCAAAACCTCATAGCACACCGCTGCTCATATTATCACTCATTTTTAAAACGCACTAGAAAAAAAAACGAAACCGTTTACGAAAATAGTCACAAATAACAAACAAATGACTAACAAGTTCAAACTTGTACTGCTTGTAATGCATTACATGTTAACCTACCGCCCTTCCAAATCCTGTCTTCGCAATGTTGCTAGATCGGGCGCTACATTGCCAGTCTCATTACTTAATTTACACACCTCGTATGATGCAGTTGATAAATTACTACAGTCCAATCAACAAATAATTAAATAAGTGATAATAAATCACGAGTTACATAGCAGCTAAGGTGTTAGAAAACATGTGCTTATCCCGCATGGATAGCATGCCTTTCCACAATAGTTTAGATAGTCAGTGGTGTCGTAGGGATTTATTTATCTAGAGATCATATAATTTGTTGCTTTACGGAAATAAAATTATTTTGTCGCCCATTTATTCAAATTTGGTCAGATTAATTCACAAAGGTCCACTAATACTTATTACTTAACAATCAAATGGTCAAAACAAACCGTACCTATTTTTATAATTTCATTTTCTAGTCTGTCAGCTGACTACTATTATTAGAGTATACTGCTTCGCTTGTAACCCCCGCTACTGATGCTGTTAAATCACATTGAACCGCGATTGTCTTTTTATACCTCCGATCACGCGGGAAACTAATTTTTCTTTTATTGGTCGGACTATATACATATATTATTATTATTATTTTTTTGTAGTACTAAGCATTGGTTCATGAGTATCGTATATGATACATAGTCGACCATGTGTACCGTAAAACTGCGCTGATTAGGGCGGCCGGTAATTAGGAATGACCGCGAATATTATTGTAAAGGGTGATCCAATTAGCGCTTTAGGATTTGAACATGAAATAAAACTTAAAAATTGGTCAGCAAGTAAAATGTTCTTTTTTTATTCGAAAGAGCTAATTACAATTATGTTTTGAAAATAATATTGTTCAAATGTGCACCACGACTTTGTTGACAATAACGCATTCGATCAGTCCAATTTATCATTACGTTTTCACAAGTTCCGATTAGTGTTTTAAGTGAAACGTAGGCCATATCAAGACAATTGTCGAAACTATTGTTGTTTGACAGTTCAGTAAGCTTATTAAAGCGACATGGAACATTTAACGCCACAAGAACGTTGTGAAATTATTAAAATTTATTATCAAAGACAAAACTCTGTAAAGGAAACTTGGCGCACATTACGTCCACCTTACGGTCCACATCATCGACCAAGTGAACAAACAATTTGCAATGTTGTAAAGAAATTTGAAAATGAGTTTACGTTGGTGGATAATCCAAGGAAGAATCGTGTCAGAAATGTGAGAAATGCAGCCAGTGTTGAAGCTGTAAGACAAAATGTGCGAAATAATCCAAATTTGTCTGTTAGACGTCGTTCCCGGCAATTGGGCCTTACTTATGGATCAACCTGGAGGATTTTTCGGAAGGATTTATGTTTGTATCCATACAAAATTCAACTGGTTCAAGAATTAAAGCCCAATGATCATCGTTGTCGTCGTGATTTTGCTGCTTGGGCGCTTGAACATCTGACTGAAGATCCATTTTTCCATCTTACTGTAATCTTTAGCGATGAGGCGCATTTTTGGTTAGACGGCTATGTCAATAAGCAAAACTGCAGAATTTGGAGCGAAGAGCAACCTAATGCATATGTAACAACTCCGTTGCACCCAGCAAAAGTTACAGTATGGTGTGCCATTCATGCCCGTGGTGTTATTGGACCTTATTTCTTCGAGAATGCTCAAGGACAACATGGCACCGTAAACGGAGTTCGTTATCGACAAATGTTGAACAATTATTTCTTTCCCCTTGTTGTTCAAAGCCAACTGGAGGAATTCTGGTTCCAAGAGGATGGCGCTACTTGCCATACCTCCAACGAAACCATCGCGCTATTGCAAGAGCAGTTTGGTGATAAGGTTGTTTCAAGAAATGGTCATGTGAATTATCCAGCAAGATCTTGTGATTTGACTCCGTGTGACTTCTTTCTATGGGGCTATGTGAAGTCGAAGGTCTACGCCAACAATCCAAGAACTGTTGAGGATTTAAAAATAACATCAGAAATGTTATTCGTGAGATGCCGGCCCAAATGTGTGAAAACGTAATGATAAATTGGACTGATCGAATGCGTTATTGTCAACAAAGTCGTGGTAATATCGTCACATTTGTACGATATTATTTTCAAAACATAATTGTAATTAGATGCTCTTTCGAATAAAAAAAGAACATTTTACTTGCTGACCAAGTTTTATTTCATGTTCAAATCCTAAAGCGCTAATTAGATCACCCTTTATATAGATTTTAAATATCAAATAAACGTATTTTAATGGTAATGGTAATTAGGAATGACCAGTTGCAAAACAATAGCTGTGCGAGACTATGTTCAAAAACAAATTTTTGAATTAATTAAGATTTCGATTTTTTACTATTAATCTTGCACTAAAGGGGTTGTTGCGGATTAATCTGTTAAAAGAAAACGAAGGAATAAATATACTCATATAGAAAAAATTACGGTACTTCAATAGATGTTTTTACTCCCTAGTCCCTTCAAGTCCCTACTTTAGAAATGTTTTGAATAAAGAGAACGAATATCCTGATTATAATGATCGAACTTTGGAAACTTTAGGAGGTAGTTGTTAGAGTTCGGATTTAAATATTAAAAAAAAATTGTAATTGTATATTAATTGTAAACAGTTCCTATGCACAGGTAGTTGCAACTATCTCTATAGGATTTACTATTTTCTGTAAATTTACTGATTTAATAATAAATTTAAAAAAATGAATAAAAAAAATAATAACAACCGTATAATAATAATGGGATTACGCCATCTTGTAGTCGATGGAAATTCGAGAGAAGTAAAATGAAAGAGTATCGCGAATCAAATAGGATGGTAATACGAATATATAGAGACATCCAAAAAAAAACGTCATCAAAGTTGGCCGAGAAAAAAAGACGTATTTCTATTCTTAATCAAATTTATAACCTTATTTACTTGTCAAGACTGTCACATCATATGACAGCCGTTGTTTATTTTTACAAATTGTGACAGTCACTTGTCAAAAGTTTCACATAACCGAAAAGCTTAGACATGACCGCTATTTCCATCTCTTTCGTTCATAGCCAGAGTTGATGATGTTTTTTTTTTGATGTCTATATTTTGACGAGACGCATCTCAAAATTATACTTTAAATACGCCATATTCAAGGGGAAAACGAATATTAATAATAGGATAATTCTACATGCCGGAAATGAAACTGAGTTTGTATTGCTCTTGCAACGCAAATATAATACAGTCTTCTGCTGACTTGAAGAGGATGAAGGCTCGACCTCGGATTTATTTGAAAAATGGTTCGCTGAACAGCTAGTGGTGATATTAAATAAAGTATTAAATAATAATATGAAAACTGAAAAATATAATAAAAAATTATATCTACATTAATTGCTAATACATAAACGATTTTTAAAATATTGTAAGGTAAGTATTGCCTTGAAAAGTAAGTTACGCGCGCCTATGGATGGCACGCGTTTGAGGTTAGTGCAAGTATGTTTTCAAAGGACATCTTACGCTCTTGATTTTTTTATATTGTTTTAAACTGAGACTGCATTTACAATAAAACATCGAATTATTTGTCGTTTCTACTCATTCGGTTGAAGTTTATGATGAATTTGAACCAATGGTAGAAAGCAGTTTTAGAAAATTGAGAAGGGGTAAATAAAAAAGCTTCTATTATGGCATACGACATAAATAGGCAGTAGGTGATGTTATATATATACATACCATTTCCTTCTTGTAGACGTAGTTGTTAATGTACAGAAGGTTGGTCCACCAACTTTGTCGACAGTTTTTATATTCTCTAACGACGAAATCTTCCCATTGAGGTCCTTTGCCCATGTGCACTAGCCAGGTGCTCTCAAAGGCTATCATTACAGCTACAGTAGGAGTTAATCTGAAACGGGACTTTTAAACTTAACTCAGTTTCCAATAAATTAATGTACTTCCTATAGATGTGTTCTCATGATTATAATTAATTAAAATTGATCTTTTGTGAAAATCAAAAGAAAAAATCTCCTATATGGTGATTTTGGATGTTTCTCAATAATAAATATATCGCATCGTAGCCTCTTTTTTTAAACCAAGAACTTACCTAATGTACCTGTTAATAAATGCAAATATCATATACTTCAGATTAACCCTTTTCCCGGTTTCAAGCATTTGAAAAAAGTGAAACGACAACAACCACCCAGAGATGAGGAAAAAGTTTGAACGGCGTATTGTCCATTGGCAATAATTAAATTCAGTACGTTGTTTGTTATCTGAAACATGAGATAATACAATATTTTAGTAAAGCCCGCTACAGACGTGCCGATAAATTGGACGATAAATAGTAACGATTATAACTGTACCGTTAAATCGAATATCCCTAGTGTTGCTACACGGAATGATAAAACTGCGTCGATTGTCAGTTCAGTAGTACAGCGAAGAAGATGATGAATGACGAGGACGCACTGGCGGTATTAGGATTAACATTGTGTTTGAAGAAGACAAATCGTAAACCCCGCAGTGTATGGTGTAAGAAGTGGCTTTTAAGGAGAAACAAATATTCGCATGTGAATCTTTTAAATGAGCTAAAATTCGCACCGAATGATTGGATAACTATTTGAGAATGGATGAAGAAACTTATTAAACCTTTTAGCACTGGTAACTCCATTTATAAAGAAAAAATACACTATTATGAGAGACGCTATAACTTTGTTTTTTGTCTGCCACAGACAAGGTTCATTGCTATACGCTTCAATGAAATCTTCTAAAAGTCCTCGGTGTCCACTGCTTTGACTTTCTTCCTCAGGCTCATCCATGGTCTGTTATTATTTATTATTAAAACTGAATTAAATAACTGAACAATCGGTCGAACGACCGGTACACACACGCCGAAAAAACTGCACTGATATGATCGACACCAATTTATCGCATGGCAAGTTCAACCTGTTCAATGACCAACTGCGCATTAAAAACTTTACAACAATTTGTCATACACGCGTTCGACAAATCTGTGCAGTTAAATCGTTGAGATTTATCCGCACGTCTGTAGCGGGCTTAAACGATTCAAATAGTACAATAAATTATTGTTCAAAAAAAATGTCCAAAGAAAATGAATGCTCTGAACATTTGTGTAAGTAATTTTTTTAGTTTGATTATATCCAGTTCTTGTGTTGCGCATAACATGATTAGTTTAGAAGCATGACTCATGTATGATTTGTTTCGTTTTTTTTTGCACTAGGGTGGTTACTCACGTTTTCAACATATTTCGTGTTAGCTACAGGTCCAGCAAATGAGAGCATCAGAGTGTGGCACATTATTACACAAACCATTGTGCCAAAACGTATACCTTGTATACACTTCAACTTTCTTGCGTCTGGGTTTTTGTTAATTGATTTTAGTCGATACCAATTCTTTGGCAGGGAAAATGCAGCCATTATTTTTCCACCTAAATCACATCAATATCATTAATCTATTTACTCGTACATCAAGATACATTATTTCCTGGTTTCAATCAGTTAGTTGACAATGAGAATGAATGAATGTTTTTTTTCTGTCTGATATCCATTGTTTTTTTTATGTATATGTATGTTATATAAGAATATAACACCCAGTATAATCAAATAAGCAACTATGTTGCATTGATAACATTCGAGGTTGAGATAAGCTCATATTACTCTTATCTTGAAACTGTATACAATTTTAGCTACGCGTCTTATCTCAACGCTGAAACAAAGGCCCTTTGTCTGTTAATGCAAGAACTGCCAACCTGTAAGATTACGATAAACGTCTCCAAGAAATCTATTGAAAAGATCAGCATTTAGGAAGTTATAAAAAAGGCTTAAGCTTGCATCAACAAACGCCTGTACTGATAGTTTTAATTCTGAAGTCAGACCAGTTTAGAAAAGTCGTGAGACGCGTTCGTTCGTTAGCCAGTGCTATTCGGCAACGGCTCACTCTCGGTCAAAGTTAAACAACTGTAATTTGAATCAAAAATTGTAAATCTAAAATAAAAAAGTGTAACAAGAAAAAAAATTGGTTTTAAAAAATCTTTATATCGAAAATCGATATAACATGTACATATACCAAATATATAACGCACTAAAAACTCACCCTGTATCTGTATATCGACAGATTTCATTTTTCACATAAATTGCTTTTCAGTAGGTACTTCATTTAATATAAATTCCGAAATAGATTTTTTTTGCATTTATGTATATTGTATATTAAATACTATGCTATAAAATTTTGAATATGAACTTTTTCTTTTTAATGTAACTAAGGTGTATTTAAATAAAAATTGTAATACATTTTGCGTGTGTTTTTTTTTAATTTGTTGTTCAGGTAATTTTATTTGCCGGAAGCCACATGTTACACTAATAATTGTATCTCGTATTTGTTATAAAAGCTATGGCAACTTACTTTGACGCTGTACTTACATTTTGTACCAGTAATTCTTTCATATTCCTCTTTGGTTTTGTACCGAGCTGATCCTTCATAAATAGTGGCAATTGTTATGAAAATCATATAGGAAGCGAAAAAAGACTCTGAAAGAAACCAGAACATACCTATAGAAAAAGTAAAATATAAAATATGTAGGTATGTATGTATATATTTGTATATTACATATTTGGTTTCGATAATGTGCTCCTATTTTCCAAACAGATATTTCTAAATAATTAATATTGAATTTTCTTTGTGGCATTAACTATAATATTTATGAATTTTGGTAAAATATGTTTTCACGGAGATACCCGTTACACACGATGATACATCCACTTGCTTTTTTCCTAAAGGGTACCTAAATGTGGAAAAAAGATTAATTGAGGGACTGCTATTTATAGTATGAAGTCGCTTCAGCTCGATCCGTTAATAACTTTTCGAGTAATTAACGATCGATTATTTAATTAACAATGATGCCATTCTTGTTTTATTGTACGATATTGACCGAGTTGGGCTAGAAAAATCATAAATCTCTTTTCAAGTTTGCGAGACAAGAGATTTTGAAAAATATCAATTTGGGCCAGTTTTATAACATTTTCTACGCGACTACCATGTTTACGCGACGTATGGTATATATTGTTTTTAGCGTTGCCGCTTCGAAATTCTCGGAATTGTGACTATAACATCTTGAAAGTACGCTTCAAGGGGCGTATTTTAAAAAAAAATGAAGATATTATACTCACAATTCTGAGAATTTCGAAGTGACAACGCTAAAACAATATATACGTTGCGTAAAAATGATAGTCGCGTAGAAAACTTTATGGCCTAAATTAATATTTTTCAAAATCTCAAAAAAGTCTCGCAAACTTGAAGAGATTTATGATTTTTTTAGTTCAACCCGGTCAATATCGTACAATAAACAAAAGAAATTGCGTCATTGTTAATTAAGGCTTGCAAAAAAGAAATCGATCGTTAATTACTCGAAAAGTGATTAACGGATCGAGCTGAATTTTGTTTTGTAACTACATACTACAAATATCAGTCCCTCCAAGAAATTTCATGATCATAGTCGCCCTACTTTCGAAGTAAAAAAAAAATAGTGAAGAAAAAGCACTTTTTCAACTTCAGCAGTCATTTGTAAGTTAACAATAGCACGTGGAGACTTCGGGTTAAGCTTAAAATTTTGGAAATTCAATAGGCTACAACTTCCTAAATGCATATGCTAATAAAATATGCCAAGGAAAGAAGATATAAGCGAAAATGTGAAAAAACAAGTTTTTTTTTTACAAACTCGCGCATTGTGTTTTACGCAAAAAAATACATAGGACACCGTCAAAACTAGCCCTATATGTTTCAAGAACAGTTTTTGATGATTTTAGCTCCCTGCCTACTGGACTAGTAGCCAGACCACGGTAGAACGTGGACTCGAAACGCTAGGCAAAGTCCAATAGTTGGGCAGGTGGATACTACGTTTATTAAGCGAAGCCGATCGCCAGCATCGGACTAATATTTGCACACAACTTCTCTTCCGCAGTCGTTGTTTTGACTGGCTGAATAATCTTGTTACCGGAGATGAAAAGTGGCTGCTTTATGTAAATCACAGCCGTAAGTAAGTTTTTTGAAAAATGTTTGGAAAAAATGTTTGTTTTGAATAGTTCTACAAGTTGGTAAAAATATGACTTAAGTTAGGAATCACTCTGTATAATGAAATATGACTGCTAAATGATACCAGACTTTTCTGATTGGCAATAGTCTAATAATTATTGTAGGTACATAAATTGAACCAAACTATAGGTACTTACGCAACAACTATGTCTACCACATCAATTGGATATTTAGTTCTTGTTGTCTCACAAAAGACTTGTGTAACATTTCCTTTCAACCCTAAACGCAGGTATTTTTTGTTGTAACATTCCTCAATACCTTTAGATACAAATTTCTCATTGAGGTTTTTTGAAATATTAGGACAGGTTGTTGTTACGCATATTCCATGTCTTAGGCGATTATGATGGTAGTTACGAGGGTCTGAAATGACTTCCTGGAAAGTTGAAAAAACAGTCGTCAAATTGATTAAAGCACAGCATAGAAGTTTGTGATAAAGTGCATAATCTATATTAGACGAGTGGCAGATTATTCGTGTGGCAGAATGTTTCAAGAGGAATATCAGTAAATTCTGGATGTTTAATTGTTTTCATAGCCTCTTATAAAAACTTATGTAGAAATATATAATTTTTGTCTGAGAAACTTTTATCTAATTTCAATAAAAACTTGCAATTACTTATTTTTCAAATTATGGAAAATTTTAAGATTTTTATTTATCTTTAAATGAAATATGTCGCGACCTGCTGAAGCAATGCTATACTGTATTTTTTAATAGAAAAATTGAAGATTCAGAATATTTAATATCTAATATACAGGCTGTTTTGTTAAAAAAAAACTAGGGTTCCCCATGGTTCTCCTCCTTCTTAAAGTCTCATGGTTTCTGATGTTCAATTGGTTTTTTCTCAGATCATGGTGATACAAATTTATGCAAATCCTATACAATGGAGTGGGGGGAGTGGGACCAGTCTATACTGTTACATTCCTATCTTCCAGAGTGTGGACAATTGTCCGCTATATCTATACAGGTAATATTTCAGGCGAATTTTTTTTTCTTTGATTTTTTTTACAAAACTTCCCTGTATGTCAGTACGCATATTCAGAGGTGTATTAACTTTTTTTATTCAAAATTAGATTTTTTTCTGTGGTTTTTAAAATGTTAAGTTTATGTCAATCGACCAGATAACATTGAAGACTTGAAACAGAAAATTTCAAATGAAATCTGGGCGTTCTGAAGACCCTAGTAAATGTTATTGAATAGTTTCGGGACCGGCTTGGACATTGCTTAGCGGAAAAAGTAGGTCACATTCAACATCTCGTTCGGTAACTATTGTGTTGTTTCATTTTTAAAAAATAAATAATTAAGTAAGCAATTACATTATTTTACAAAAATTAACTTTAAACGTGTTTTTGCAAGAATGTCTTTATGTAACCGTATCAAGTACAGTAAAGAGAAAAAGCTGATCTTTCACGTATTGGGAGAAAACCTACGGGTATTACGTTTAAAATAATTAAGTTGGTCTCCATAACAACCAAACTCGACAAGGCCAAAGTATTTCATGTTGACAGAAACATGGCAGATAAACTGATGAAAAACCTTTATTTGAGAATTTTTTTCATATACAATGTTATTAAAAAGTTACAAGCACTATGCACGACATATTTTCCACACACATTATAAGATTTGCATTTTTTCTCCCGAGGAACTTGGACAGTTCTGTAAACTATGCATTTGAACATTTATCCATGTATCATACTTGATTTTAAATGATGTTAAAGTTTATTAAACAGTAATTGGATAAGCGCCATTTTCTTAAATTTCTCCCATTATTATTGTCATTATTTTATGAAAATGTTCTTACTTACACTGACTACGTTCCATATATGGTTTTGTTTTTCCAGTTGCAGGGGTTGCAATTCGAAAGTAAATTTACAGTACAAACCATCTTCTCGCAGTAGCATGCACTCATCGTAGTCGTCCAAGTGAAACAAGGGTGGCATAGACGCATAATCTTTATCTAGCGGAAAGATGGTGATGTTACAAGTGTTATGCATTGATTAAATGTATTAGGTATTTTAAAGAAATTTGGTGCATGTCATACTTATTATAAATGCCAATTAATGGTCTACACAGCATGTTTGTGCAACTTCCGATTCACCGGAAATGCAACTCCACTGTTCTCGCTCAGAACAGTGGTGGTTTCGCGACACAATTAATTAATTAATTATTCGGATTTTATATTTTTTACGATGATTTGTTATCGAAATTCAACATTTAAAACGTCGTTGGATTTGTCTCTAAAAGCTTAAGTTTATGCAGTAATGAAAGTGGCATATATGACCATTTGAGTTGTTCAAGTTATTATAAAAGAAACTGTTTTTGCGAACTTTAATCGATACTGGATGGTGATAGGACATTATTAACATAGCGGTTGCATTTTTTGAACCTCATTCCAGATAGGAAGAATCATGTTTGGGCAATAATCTCTTAATCAATTTCAAAATATTCTGCTCGTCCAAATTAGCGTAAACCTTTATAGATTAGCGTCATTTGCGTTCTATTCGAGTTAGAGACTTGAGGTATCTAATTTTCGGTAGCCTATAGGGTTGGTTTTAATGTTCCGAAGTCACTACACTGTGATTTAAACGGTTCGCCGTCCACATCCCAAAAACCAACCCCATGTCGAAACAATGACCGCAAATTTAGCCCGTTTTCTCGACCTCTCTAGAGAAACGTAGAAAAATGCTAAAAATATTTGGCAGGTACCAAATTACTCGTCATGAAAAATCAAGATGTGCATGTTTTTTAGCTTTTTAAAATTTTTCGAAAATCACCCCTATTTAGGGGTTGAAAATACCCAAAAAGTGAAACATTTAAATAGTATACATTAAACTAAAAACAATATTCATTACATTTTTTACCAATATTCATTAGTTTCATTTACCAACCCTTCAGAAGGGTTGTTTTTATAAAAAAATAATTTGGAATGTACAGATTGAGTCGAGTCTACCTGCCTGTATAAAAAAATGGAATGCTTTCTCAGATTCGTATGGAAATATCTTACTTTCTGATGTTTAAGGGTGGCTCCACCCTTCGGGATGGGAGTTATTTTTTCATAAATATCGGTAGAAAGAAATTTTTTCTCAATTTCTTACGATTCAAGACCTAAATATATTTTTCAGATTTTTTAAAAATCACATTAATTTTTTAGCATTCATTCAATAAAAAAATGCAATGAATATTGTTTTTAGTTTAATTGATACTATTTAAATGTTTCACTTTTTAGGTATTTTCAACTCCTAAATAGGGGTGATTTTCGAAAATTTTTTAAAAAACTAAAAAACATCCTCATCTTGATTTTTCATGACGAGTAGTTTGGTACCTGCCAAATATTTTTAGCATTATTCTAAGATTCTCTAGCGAACTTCTTCTAACGTCTAGAAAACGGGCTAAAAACAGATATTTTTGCGGCCCCTCTTTGAATTTGCAAGATTTTGACAACAATTTCAGATACCTACAGGATGGACTAAGAAGAACTCTGTCGGGTAAAAACCCCATCTCGGCACACATTAAAACCTCCTTAATAAGTTCTGAGTAATTGGTCGCTGTTCCATACCTTCAACCCATTTCCAGCTACCTCTTTGCCTGCGGTGGGTTTTGCGTAGTTTGACCTCTGTTGGGCACATCCATTGATCTTAATGCTGCTTAATAACGCTTTCGCTTGTAAAATTAGTGAAAAATGTGCTCTTTGGGTGGCCTGCCTCGCAGGTGCTAGCTCAGTTGAGAGTTCATGCGTTCAAGTGATAAAGAACACTTGTCGCGGGTACCAAGCATGTCTTACGATTGTCGATTCATACAAGTGTAAAGGAAGGTCCCGCCTACCCAACGAGCCCTCTCTCAGGAATTTTCATCCACTGACAATTTTTTTGGAGATGATCAAAAAAAGAGAGTGATGGAACGCAAAAGAGGATTTAAAGAAGTCGGATGACTCGGCATGTGCCAAAAAAGAGTTAATCCATCATCAGGAAAGCTTTCTGAGTCACCTAAAAAGTTGTATTCATTTCCGGTGAAACCGGAAGTTGCACATATCGCTGCCTGAGTTCAATACTGGCACTACGTCATACCCCTCGAGTTCAAAACTGGCAGTATACCACACACATTGTTTTGAGATAAAAAGAGTTTAAAGTTTTCTATGAATTTTGGCTTAAGTTTCTGTTGTTATTTTTCGGGACAGTGTCACGGGATAGTTTCGTGTCACGGGAAATTTCGTGATAGTGTCATTATTGAACTCAAGGGGGTAGGACGTAGTGCCACTATTGAACTCAGGCAGCGATATATGCTGTGTAAACCATTAATTGGCATTTATGCATACATATGACAATCATCAAATTTCATTAAAATATATTTAAAAATAAATAAATGACAACCCAAAAGTGATTCCGTTGACACCCGGTATATATTCAGTGTGTAAAGTACAAATCCATAAAAAGTTAAAAAATGGTTTTAAATGCTTTTGTGTAAAGAATACTATGCCAATACTCATACATGTTTAAACATTAAGCATGATATCAAGTATTGATGTAAATTATTCATTGAAATAAATAGTCGTTGAATATTTTGTCATGTTTTCCTAGTTTTCAGCCCCAATTTTTAATCCTCGTTTCCGATAGTCAGCCAGACACAGCCATAGTTCACAGTTCTGTTTTTATTATTCTGTTATTACTTTAATTAGCTATTTCACAGCGATCATCAATTAGCATCTCATATTTATATATGTACAAATCCATAAAACCCTCATTTTTCAAGATAATCGATTTTACGTTTTTTATTTAAAGGGCATCGAAAATTGCTTCTTCTGAAACTACCGTCGCTTTTAAGATTCATCCCCATGGTCTGCTACAATTTTTTAACCCCCGAAATTCAATATAACCATTTAGTGATCATATAGAAATAAACACCTTCATTGATTGTATCACAATTTTTTTAAAGTCGAAAATAAGAGATACAATAAGCCGAAAGTAGGGGTCATAAAAATGTTCATTGTGACGTTAAAATGTTAAATTAATAAATTGTTTACTCAATTAAATTTAATAAATTGAGATTAATTAAGTAAGTAATGATTAAATGTAAATATGTCAAAGTACATAATATATTACTTGCATTTGGGAATTGGATGAAACATATTACCAAGTTAAGTTTCACGTATGCCATATATGTCTTTATTGTTTATTATATCATAAAATTAACCTACATCTTTATATGTTGCGACATGAATTCGGTCACAATAATGCGATTACTAAAAAAATTAAAGCAGTTTATAAATAAAATAACTAATAAATGTGTACTCCAGACGTAATAAAAATATAACTGTTATGATGTGGTTGTACTTGACATGAACTAGTCTTCTACAACAATGACTGTAAATATTTGTATCAGAATATAGAAATGTGGAAAGATTTTGTTATACTGAAACGTATTCGATGGAATTCAACAAGTACTGAAAGGTTGGTTTCTATAATAGATTATAGTTAATAGTTGCAAAAATACAGATTTTCACATTTAAGCAAAATTTTATATTACTATGAGGGAAATAGAAGATTATTACGTACCGATGATACCTAATATACAAAAAAAAACTCCATTCATCAAAAACTCATTCAATTCATAAAAAATATCAACTGTGATTAAAATATTTTAGCTTCGCACGAATAAAATCTGTCTCTGTAAATCTTTTTGTGTATATGATAACCAGTGAACTCTGTAAGTATAACTAAAAAAAGGTATTGAAACAAAAATATGTACAGAGGTATTTTAGATCATTTTTGGAGTATCAACACTATTATAGAAAAAAAAAGAACATTGGTCCACCCCTTCGAAAAAAGGAGACATTTAAAAACGTTCTGAACATAATCAGTATACCATAACAAGGTTTATAAATAGAACTATCATTAATAGAAATAGGGGCAAATATGGAAGTTAAACCAATTAGGGTTCTCAAAATTTTAAGTTTATTTCAATTTTAATAAGTACCTACAAACTAGAAAACAGTTAAATATTTTGTAATAAGTGAAAAAGTAAATTTTTAAAGTTTCACGGAATATTTCGGGAAAATAAAATGCCAGTATGATCTATCGTTTTATCGATTTCTGGATTAGAGACATTTAAACATCACACTCTTGAATATTTACTAATATTATTTTAAATTCAACCTAACTTGAGAGAGGGTTTTTTTTTAAGGGAAGAGGACAAACTATTTGCAAAAAAATATACGCCCTTTATTGACATACACATGTAGATATACCTATTTAATTATACCTATATTGTTTTTCTCAGAAAAAAATTTAAATTAAATGACACATTTATTATTTTTATCCATCGATGGTTGTTTTTATTAAAGATATTTTACATCTTGACTTGATAGGACATTTAAAATATTTTATCTACTTCCGCCGTAAGGAGGAAACAAACTCGAAAATAACTATATAACTGCATTTTCAATGTAATGTAAAGTTACATACCTGCTACACTTTTGTTAAATTCACAGAGACAGTTGCGAACAGAGAGAATTATAAACAACTGAAGTACTATGTTTACCATTTTAGAATTTCACTAGAACACTCGATGTTTTACATTGCTGGATGTATTTAATTTTATTTAGTCGCTGAAAAAAGTCGTTTACCCAGTCCTTTACCACTATTCGTACATTTTGGGGTCAGAGTTGGAGGTCAATATGTAGATGGTACTTTCGTATGCATTTGACATACTATATGTTGTTGACTACATTTTGTACATCTTGAGAAGTTGTGATAATCAAGTTTCTAAGTACAGTACGACACCTTTAATCCGAATACACGTTAATCCGAACACACGCAAAAAAATATAAGTTGTTGTTCGAACGCTACCTCGGTAATCCGAACGCTGAAGAAAAGACGTTGTAGCTCTCGGATCGCAACCAGTGTCTTGAATACTTAATATCCGCAGAACTCCACTAAATATTGAAATCAAGAGTATTATACATTTAATTCCATGTACCTATCCCTTATATATGGTCAAGAAAAACATCAAATTTAATAAGCCTACATGAATCACAAACAAAATAAAAACAAAATTTAAGCGTATCCCGTATATAACTAAAACATAAAACAGAATAGTAGGTATACCAATACCTATTATACCTGCGATCTAAAATCAATAACAATAATTTATAAAAAAAACAAAATTAGGAAATTCGACTACGAGAGATATACATATATTTTTTTCGGCAAAATATTCCCGTACTTTTAGGTCTGGTTGCTTAGTACTTTTTTTAATATATATCAACGATCTTCCTAACATGTTGAACAAAGAGGATACGTTCAGTATTTTATTTGCAGATGATACAACTACAATGACAAAGAATAATTGTCCCGATCAATTGTTAAACGAATTACCTCACATACAATCGATCATAAAAGACTGGTATAACTCTAATAAACTTAGCTTAAATTTAACTAAAAGTGAGACCATGATATTTAGTCTTAGAAGTATGGATGAAATTGTTAATTCGTCAACTGTAAAATTTCTCGGTGTATATCTTGATCCTAAGTTAACATGGGATAAACACCCTGATTCACACCCTGAAAAAAAAAAAACGAAACATACATATATTTACTTATAAATTTGGCTGGAAAAGTATCAGAGAACATTCTAACAACAATATACCATAATTTTATCCATTCAATAATATCTTATGGCATCTTAATTTGGGGCCTTGTCCCTTCTAGTGCACATACAGTAAGCAACGATAGTCATCCACGATATCACACACCCACTTTTTGAAGTTTGCTTAAATTCTGATAATTTTTGTATTACAGTATTGATTTTTTGCTTCTGACAGGATTATAGCTTGTGATATTCTGCTTCTAATAAGCCGAAGTTGAAGGCGGTATCTCGATTGTGTGAAAAGATATCGCTAAGGAAGTAAAATATCAATATTTTCAAAGAAACGTAAATAACTTCGAAAATAGTAAATCCCTTTGAAGTTGTTGGACTCGTATTAAAGGGAAATCTTCAGTGTATCTATTGGTTGACTGAGTCATTTTTGAAAAAAAAATTTCCTAGACATGAACAAAATCTAAAGTTGAACCAAAAATATCACGAAAATTCAAAAAAGCCCTGTACACCACACATTACTCAAACAAAAATTTAGGATTAATATCCCTCTAGATCTCTCTATGTTTTATTGAAAGTTCAGGAACAGTGATTTTTACGAAAACGATACTACGGATGGTAGAATTTTGAATTTTCGTGATATTTTTGGTTCAACTTTAGATTTTGTTCATGCCTAGGAATTTTTTTTTCAAAATGACTCAGTTAGTCAAATAGATACACTGAAGATTTCCCTTTAATATGAGTCCAACAACTTCGAAAAGGGATTTACTATTTTCGAAGTTATTTACGTTTCTTTGAAAACATTGATATTTTACTTCTTTAGCGATATCTTTTTCACACAATCGACATACCGCCTTCAACTTCGGCTTATTAGACGCAGAATATCACAAGCTATAATCCTGTCGGAAGCAAAAAAAAACAATGCTGTAATACAAAAATTATCCGAATTTAAGCAAACTTCAAAAAGTGTGTATGATAACTTTCGTTGCTTACTGTATGTTTTCAGCACAGAGAAATGCAGTTAGAATTATGTCAGGACTAGGCTATATAGACGATTGTGAAACCTAATTTGATGTAAAGATGATTATACTTACTGTACCGTGTACTTACATCTTTCAGTGTCTCTTATATGTAAAAAATAATATAATGAAATTACCATTGCGTAAAGAAATATACACGTATAACACTAAGAAAAAACAGAATCTAGATGCAACATTTTTAAGATTAATTTATTAAGGGGGTTACAGTCTTATAATATCTTACCAGTAAACATAAGGAATCTAAATTTGAATTATTTTAAAAGGAGGGTAAATACATGTTTATTAAAAAAATGCTTTTTATGACATCAATCAGTTGTTAGTGAAATGTTCCTAATTATTATAGTTTGTCTTGTTTATTTTCATAAATATTATCTGTTGTATACACTGTACTTCATAGTGTATTTTAATGTGTATGTTGTATATCAAAAAATGTATATCTATATCTAATTTTATCTACATGTATACATAAAATTATTTTATTATGTCTACATTTACCATTTTTTTATATACATAAAAAAATATTGTTCTATTTTTACTTGTCCACTTATGTGTATTTGATACCAAACTGTAAATAAAATAAAAAGTAAATAGTAACGGCAAAAAAATGCCTGGATATTGTCATTTTGCGGCGTCAAAACAGAAAAATATCAATTTTTGAACGATAACAACAATAAAATTTTAACATAAACAGAAACAAAAAAGTCTCAGTCTTAAAAACATAAACTAAAACATTAATTTTCATAGCGGACAAAATGTTCATTAACTAAACAAATATAAACTTACGCTAAATTCTAAGGTTGCATCGTTTTAGCATTCATAAAAAATATGAGCTAAAATGAAATTTTCTGCTAAAAAATTCTTAATACGTTAAAATGTTCGCTGTAGCTGTATATTCATTAATCCGAACGATTCGATAATCCGAATAGGATGTGACAATGAGACGTTCGGATTGAAAATGTTGCACTGTATTTCTGATTTTATTGGATAGAATACAATTTTTTAAATAAGTAACATATCAAGTAAGTAAATCAAATTTTTGTGTTATTTAAAATCCACGCAATCTACAAATTGAAATTTTTAAATCTTTTTTTGTACAATTAGATATATAAATTTATATGTATTAATACGATATTGGAAAAGCGACAAGCAAAAATAACAAATTAATTAAAGACTATAAGATCAAGACTAATGTAAAAATTTAGGGGACACTGGGGCTGGTTGAACACTGGGGGGGGGAGGGGTTCAATCCAAATGTTTCCTGTTTCAATTCAAAACAGATCCATTTTTATTATTATCCTAAACCGTTTATGAATAGCGGCGATTTCCGTTTGGCCGTGCAGGCCAATTTTTGACTTGCAGATATCGGTGTTAACTTAACTGTCTTTGGACTGGATGTATACTAAAACATTCAACAATATGATATTTTTTTTTCAGAAAATTCCTCTTAAATTTTTCTTTATATTAAAGATGTATTCATGTAGATGTAATGTGCAAAAATCAAATTTTTATATCAAGCCCCACTAGATATCAGGCCTCAAACTTTCGAAAAATACACAAATTTCAATTTTCAATAATTAATAGAAAAGAAGGGCGCGATTATCAAATTTCAGTTTTTCACTTCCTCAATTCACTTTCATTCATTTCAATTTTTTCTGAAAAAATTACTTGTGGTTCCCTTTTAGCATAATCCAATCCAAAATTTTAGTTAACGCTAATGTCTGCAAAGTAAACAATTTGCCCGCATCGCTAAACAAAAATGGCCGTAACTTATAAGCGGTTTAGGATAAAAATAAATATGTACCTGTTTTGAACTGCCATTATATAAGGGAAAAAATAGAAGAAAAATTAAAAACAGTCACCAACCAAAGTTATTTTATTGGATCACCTGCCCCTGGGTGATCAATAGGTGGGTCTAAGGGTTACAACTCCAAAATATATCCAACAGATTATTAGAAACCAATAAATTTTGTCTTAATGACTTAAGTCTTTCTTAGTTTATGACCTAAACAAATTATCAGACCCATATAAGCCCTTAATATTCATATTAAACCCTGCCACAAAGACGATACACTTCCCATTTAAATAACATGGGGTTTCTGCACGTGTTACATTTAATTATTTTTCTCCTGACAAGTTAATATACAGCGATGAGAGACACATATCTTTGTAAATTGAACGCTCTACATACAAAAAATCTCTTATGATTATGATTTCTCTTTTATAAATTTACTTGTGTAAAAGTTATTCAAGGTTAAAGTTGAACTTGTAGTATCTTTGAGATTTTTTACTTTGACCGCAAAATTATCATTATTTTTTGAAATGAATTTTTTATTTGAAAAAATATTAGATTTCTCATTGTATTATTGAAAAAGTAAAGTATTGAAGATAAGTAAAACTTATTGACAAGACATACCAACTAAATTTAAAATTTTGTATTACATTGCATGAATCTGGTACTAGTTTTTTTCAATTCTAGTACGATTACTTTTTTTACATAATCTATTTATTTATGTGAAATTCTACAAAATTTTATACGATTTTATAAAATATTATACAATGAAAAATTTTCCTTCAGTACGGTTAATGACGTAATTTTTTAATATTTATTTTTACGAAAAATAAAATTCGTAGTTACGCATGCACACTAAGTATAATCTAGTACTTTGACTAGTCGGGTCAGTGTGTCGGATGTTTTCAGTTATCATGTAAAAACTTCTTTGTTGTAGAACGTTGTGGATGTTGTTTTGATCATTAATAATTTTGAACTTAACTCAAATCGTCCGTTCATTATTTTTCAATTATTTGAATTTTTTACAATAATTTTACCTATAATACAGTTAAATTAGATATTTTTTCGCAATAAACAATTTAATTTTATATAAATAATGATAATTTTGCGGTCAAAGTAAAAAAATCTAAAAAATTACTATAACTTTCAATTTCAACCTTGAATAACTTTTAAACAATTGAATTTATCGAAATATCATAACGAGCTTTTTGTAGTTTTAGTTTAGAAAAATTAGTAGTCTCATCGCTGTATACAACTTGCTCAGGAGAAAAAATGAAATGTAAAACGTGCCGAAACCCCATGTTATTTTAAATGGGAAATGTATCGTCTTTTGTGTCATGGTTTAATATGAATTACAGGATTATATGGGTCTGATATTTTGTTTAGGTCATAAACTAGGCGCTACGAAAAAAAAAACCAAGTTAAATAACGGACACTTTAATATACACTTTCAAGTAAATTATACAATATATGGCATAATTCTTTTATATATGTATAGGGTGTATATATGTGTAAAGTATTTCTGCATTAATAAGTATTTAGGGTGGTCCAAAAAGTGAGACGGTATAAAGTTTTATATTTTTATCGACTATTTATCGACTAATGTAAAAATACAAAACTAGATCGTAACTGAAGATAGTTTTACTTATTTATTTTTTTGTTGTTTTTTAGTAAGGTTTAAGATTAAAAAAAAACTGTTTTAGCCACATTTATGGTTTTCGGTAAATATCTTAAAAATGGTCCAGCATCTATTGTAAGAAAAACATTACTTGTTATTTAATTCTTTGTTAATTTAATTTCTTTAACGATTTGTTATTTAATTCTGTATCAAACGGTACAATGATATAAAGCGTGTCCCACAGGTGAAAAAATTGAGAAAAGTGCGTTTGAAATCTGCTTTTGGAATTTAAATTTTAAACGCCCTCTATGAAATAGAAAATAATTATTTAATTTCAAGTATCATTAGACTTCTTACTCATTAGAACTCTGTATCATTAGAACTCCACATAATGCCGTGATTCCAAAATAATTCATATTCTGTTTTTTTAATATTTTCATATGTTAGTCCTAAACAACACAAGCAAATCAAATAAAATTTTAGGTGGTAATGTGTAATAAGAAATACTAATGTTAAGCTACGTGTGCAAAAATAGAGTTTGTTTTAAAAATATAAAACTTTATAGCGTCAGATTTTTTTGGATCACTCTATATATGCATGCCTAACTTAACTGATATTTGAACTATGGAAGCCTGACACACTGTTGCAAGACTGTATAATATACAAATCCTGATTGTGCAAACGGGTCAAACGGACAACACCGTATGTACAGCAGACACCGGCCGGTCGTGGAAAAAGACAAATGCTGCACTTCTCGTTCTAACGAGTAGCGCAGGTGGTGAGAGCTTTGGTCTTATTAACTCACTGCCTTCGGTGCGGTGCTGTTGCTTCTGTCCGTATCCGTCTCTCACTTCATTTGTCCTTTTTCATAACTGGTCGATATCTTGTGTACACAGGATATATTACACAATATTGATGTCACACAAGTATTATGTGCAATGTATGATGACACTGATAATACTGACACTGATAATATATATTGACACTGTCTGCCACAAAAACTATTGGAAAAGGCAAGATGTTACGGGTTGAGGGGCAAGGTGTATGACATTTTAAAAGTTATTTAGAGAACAGACGGCAATATGTTAATATCGATGGAGTCACCAGCAATATGAGAGACGTGACTTACAGTGTTCCTCAAGGAACTGTGTGAGGCCACTTCTATTTAAAATATATATTAAGAGTTTATTATCCTTGAACACCGTTGGCACTCAGAGCACACTGCATTCTCAGTTTTGCAGATGATACCACGATTCTACCAGGCAGGAATGGCGGTTGGTGATATTTCAGTTAGCCATATCTTGAAAACGACGCATGGGACCCACTTCACTTTTTAAGGTGATGATTTACACCTCTTGCAGAAAGGATTTATAGTTAAAAAACCGTCAACAAAGTTTGCGAAAAAAATTTCAAAAACCTGGAGTACTCCCTGGGGTCTCAGTAACGCTCTGTGGAATATTTGCAGTAAATTTTTTTTCATAATCTAGAAACAAATATTTTTTTCGATTTGTTAAAAAATTCTTGTTTTTTCAAAATGTTATGGCCATTTTAATTTTAAATTTATAGGAACATTTTGTTTCCCAAAATTAAAATGACCATAACTTTTTGAAAAAAAATATTTTGTAACAAATCGAAAAACTCTCCTTATGTTTGTTTCTAGATTATGAAAAACAATATACTGCTAATATTCCACAGAGTGTTACTGAGATCCCAGGGTGTTCTGCAGTTTTTTTGAAATTTTTTTTGCAAACTTTGTTGACGGTTTTTCACTATAAATCCTTTCTGTAAGAGGTGTATAGTCATCACCTAAAAAGTGAAGTGGGTCCCATGCGTCGTTATCAAGAAGGCTAATAAATATCACTAACCGCCACTGCCAGGCAGATATATGGGATTTAAAAACAAAAGCTGAGTCTGGTTTTAAAAACATAAAAAAATGGTTTCAATATAATGAATTAACATTAAATTGTGTCAAAATACTTGCCTTTCACCTCGTATTCATCTGGTCTACCAAATTTAGGTCCATTAACAATTGATCCAAAGACTGTCATACCGGAAGTAGAGTCAATAAAATACTTAGGAATAATACTCGAAAGACATCTGAAATGGAATTTACAAATAAAACACATTAGGTAAAATCACATCTAAAAATCTTGTAATTATTCTTTGGTACAAACACAGCTTTCATATGGCATCTTAGGATGGGGTGGTGTCAATGATGTTCATCTGAAAAACTTAAACATGTTGCAAAAGTGGGTAATTATAATAATATATAATAAATAAGCGAGATCTATGATATTAGACAACTTTTCTCTTTAAATATACCTATCCAGATAAAAGGAAATAGCATCGAATTGGATTCAATCGTCACAGGTATGCAACGCGTACGAAAGCCACATAGCGCCCTTGTTCCAAGATGTGCAAAAAACGATAGGCCAACGCAGTTGTGATTATTTTGCCTCTAAATTATTTATATAACTACCTATATGAATGGCTTAAGAAATTGAATAACTTCAAAGTATATAAGGCTGAAATAAAAAAATGGGTTATCGCTACGGAAGAACTATTTTTCCAGTAGGTATAGTAAGTCCGAAGATTTAATAAAAATACATTGTATGTAGGTATGTGTATCATTGCATATGGATATATAAAAATCACTTTTAAGTAATTATTGTCATTAAGTACTATTAATTATTATGCTTCATGTTGTTGTCACAATATAAAATATCGTGTATTGCAGTACTCTATTGTAATCTACTATTTTCAGTGGCGGCTCATGGGTGTGTTACATGGGTGGCTATCAATGGCGCCGCAGGCGAAAATTAAGATAATACAGAAAATTTACTAAAATTCTTTCATTTTTTTCTACATCGTACAAAAAACGGACAATAAAAAGAGGTGTCAAAACATAAAGGAAAAACCTGTAATACTTCAGGTATTACAAACTTACACATTTTCCCTTACAAATATATAATAAGTGTATAATGGCTCTCTTAAGTTCTTCCAGGCGGCCGCGTATCGGTATCCCGTATTCCAGGTGGCCGCGGCCCGGCCAGCGAGGCGGGGGCCGGGGCAACTGCGACGCGAAACAGGTTCCGTATTTATTTAGTCCTTTGAAGGTCGCGCGCCCGTAACTGTGCATTACTGATTGTTATACTAACATAATTGATATTATAACGATGGTTAAAACGCCAGCTCCATTTGCTTATCAATAAAATATGCAGGGTTTTCCAGATTTAAGTGTTAAAAGCTCACACTGTGTACTGTGAAATATGCAAGTGTTACTTACATGTTTACAGAAAAGGATAATGTGAAAGCACGTAAAGTCGTTGAAAACACCGAGGAAATAAAAGAAATGGAATCCCAAGAAGTGAATTCCTATATGAGGATGACGAGGTGTACTCTATTTCCATTTTAAATTGAAAATAGGTAGAAAAAAGCAAGGTTGTCAGATATATTTTCTAAAATTGCTAAGCTCACTATACAAGTATACTTCATACTTCAGTAAACTGTTAGTTCGTGACATTCTTAGAAAGCTAGTTTGGAAATATTTAAAAAAAAATACATAGATATAAATTTATTAGTTAGTATTAAAATAAAGCGTTTAAAATTGCTGGAAAAAATAATTATAAATTAAAACAACTTTATGTATGTTACTATACTTAAGAAAATTTTGAAGAGCCGGCAACGCGATGCCAGCAACACCAATGCCGGCAACCAGCAAATGCCGACCAGTATACTATAGATTGCTTTATATGTAATAGGTACATCCAAATACTTATTCGGTCCACTGTGCCATAAAATTTTTACGACGTCGTTAAAATTTACGACTTTAGAAATTCTATGTGTTTAAGGCGCCAGTGACGTGTATTTCAGCTAGGTTTATTAGCACAGACAATTTTTGAGATTGTCTGGCTAAGTGAGCATTATTTATAGCAAATTATATTACAAATATTAAGAGTTTTGTATGCAGGCTAATTTTAATCTCCTATATTGATTTGAATGAAAAAAAAATATTTTACAATTTTCGAATTTATAAAAGATATATGCACGCCCATGGAATCATAAAGTTGCACCGCTTTTTTGTTCCCCAGGCGTATTTGTCATTTTCCATTAAAATTAGAAGGACTATAAGAGAAGAAGAAGAAGAAAAGACTATAACAGACTTCACAAATTCTAAACAAAAAAGTACGGTACAAATACACTGTTTCTTCATAGTATGTATCTTTTTAAAAATATACGAAGTGTTTGCGTAAAAGCAAGATAATATATTTTTTAATTCAGTCACAGCAACAGAGGTAGGTAAGTGTTATCAAAAGGTGTTGTCATTATGTTACCTCTTAAGTTATGAATAAACTATTGACAAATTGTCTGTTTTTCCATTTTAACAAATATGTACTACAAAATAAGTCCAGAGGCATTTTGTAAAATCCCAAATCTTCCTATGACATTATAATTTCACTAAAAAATTAGTAGTAGTAGTAGAAAAATGTTTTTTTTTTGTTTTTTTCTTTACCAAGTTATTGGAATGTACATCTATACATTGGGACACACTGTATACTTTCAAAACACCATATCTCTTTTTCAGTTTTTTGAACCTGTGGGACACTTAGCTGTGATTATCTCGTTGCGACTGTTTTTACGCTGTTGTTTGAAATGCCGATTTCTGCATTATGGAAACTTGTTATTCAGGGAACAAACAAGACCTGTGTTAAACAAGCGAAGAACTGATATTTGTCGTAATTACTAAACGAGTATAAAACATTTTGATCAATACCTATTTATCATTTAGTCTATTCCTAATATTTCAATTTGTTATTAATGTATTCTCCTATTATTTTTAAATTAACTGTGAGATCGAAGGTGGTTGGTACATTTTTTGTTTTTATTGTGATATATAAAAAGTGTTACATAAAGCTATATACAGTTCAAGTATATTATATATAATAATAATGTTTTTTGTATTGTAATAAAAGAAACTTTACAATAAATAAATAATAAAACATATTAAAAGTTCTATGGTACAATTTTAACCAACAATAAACGAATATTTCACAGAAGCAGTTTGTTGTAAATATGTACTCTATTTCCATTCTAAATTGAAAATAGGTAGAAAAAAGCAAGGTTGTCAGATATATTTTCTAAAATTGCTAAGCTCACTATACAAGTATACTTCATACTTCAGTAAACTGTTAGTTCGTGACGTTCTTAGAAAGCTAGTTTGGAAATTAAAAAAAAAATACAGATATAAATTTATTAGTTAGCATTAAAATAAAGCGTTTAAAATTGCTGGAAAAAATAATTCTAAATTATAACAACTTTATGTATATTACTATACTTAAGAAAATTTTGAAGAGCCGGCAACGCCTGAGCTGCCGGCGGCGGTAAATCCCTGGGAATGCCGACCCAGTATACTATTGGATTGCTGTATTTAATACTTAAATACTTATTCGGTCCACTGTGCCATAAAATTTTTTACGACGTCGTTAAAATGATTTACGACTTTGGTAATTCGATGTATTTCAGCTAGGTTTATTAACACAGACAATTTTTTGAGATTGTCTGGCTAAATGAGCATTATTTACAGCAAATTATATTACAAATATTAAGAGTTTTGTATGCAGGCTAATTTTAATCTCCTATATTGATTTGAATGAAAAAAATTATTTCACAATTTCGAATTTATAAAAGATATATGCACGCCCATGGAATCATAAAGTTGCACCGCTTTTTTTGTTCCCCAGGCGTATTTATCATTTTCAATTAAAAATAGAAAGAATAACTGCTTGTATGTGCCAGCATATTAAAACAAATAGTCAAAATTTAAAGTTTACGGGGAACACAATAATAAATTACATAAAATAGTCAGTGTGGCTGGTGATAAAGGGCAAAGGGGCATGTGCCCAGCCCAAATTTCAATAGAAAATATTTCTTTTTTGTGTTAATTTACTATAAATTACTGTTACAATAATATCAATTAATTGTATACGACAAACTATTCATATTCTAATTATTATTCCTTTTATACCACAAATAATGATTTTATCACATATATATGACAGACTATCGATCGAGCACCGAGCCACCGTAATCGCATTTCGCGCGCGTGGCTGAGGGGGCGCCCAGTATCCCAGCCCTCGTTTTTAATCGGGCTTTTTCGGTGACTGGTAATATTTGCAGACGTTGCAGCAGACAGACGTCGTTAAATCGTTCGAAAATCAACTGAATGGGTCACACTTGTTGAGTGACCTTTTTGGTGATTGTTTATTTTCTTCGCTGAGATGTGTGTTTTTTTACTGTTTTTTGATTGTGAAACGTTTCAAAATGAATTCGGTGGGCTTTTTATTGACTAATAAAAGATATTACATACGAGATCCGAACGCTTTTAAAATTTTAAAAATTTTCAAGGTCATGCGTTTACTGACACTTCAAATTTCAATGAAAAATTCTTTTATACAAGAATATAGACATTCACAAGAATAATTTTTGGGATTTGGTAGCTTTTTTTAAATAATTATTAGGCACGAATATTGAGGGCTTAAATATATTAAAATAATGGGTGGCAACATGTGAAAACAATTTGATATGGGTATCTTACCGTTATTTGTAAGGAAATCAGCTCGCCGGTCCTTATTGTTCACAAAAATGTTAATCGCCTTTTCATTAAAGTCCCGGATTTGTTTCACAAAATTTAATACAATTAATTATTTGGTTTAAAATATGTCTGTTTTTATCCACATTTTCATTGTGACGTCTTATATTTTCACGATAAGCACTATCAAGCTGTTGCCTTATGTCTACCTTTCCCAACACACTAAAATCTAAGATGTTATGTAAATGTTTTTCATTGTAGCTATCATGTTACTGAACTCGTTCATTTAAATGTTTTAAATCACACTCACCCCTTCTTGAGTCCATGCACTTTGGTTGCCACCCATCACTAAACAAATAAAATAAAACAGTTTGTTTATTTTAGGACCATAACCACTTAATCTGTCGTGAGACACTACTATTAAAATTTCGTGAATAATTTCGCGATTTTCCTACGTCTGTTTTGGAAATAATCAAATCGGGTATCGGCCTTCTAACCGTTTAATTTCCGTTCGGATCGTATGTAATATCTTTATTAGTCAATAAAAAGCCCACCGAATTCATTTTAAAACGTTTTTCACAATCAAAAACAGTAAAAACACACATCTCAGCGCCGAAAATAAACAATCACTAAAGAGGTCACTCAACAAGTGTGACCCGTTCAGTTGATTTTCGAACGATTTAACGACGTCTGTCTGCTGCAACGGTCTGCAAATATTACCAGTCACCGAAAAGCCCGATTAAAAACGAGGGCTGAGATGCTCTGTGCCCACAGCCACGCGCGCGAAATGCGACTACGGTGGCTCGGTGCTCGATCGATAGTCTGTCATATATATGTGATAAAAATCATTATTTGGTATAAAAGGAATAATAATTAGAATATGAATAGTTTATCGTATACAATTGAATTGATATTATTGTAACAGTAATTTATAGTAAATTAACACAAAAGAAATATTTTCTATTGAAATTTGGGCTGGGCACGTGCCCCTTTGCCCTTTATCACCAGCCGCACTGACTATTTTTATGTAATTTATTATTGAGTTCCCCGTAAACTTTAAATTTTATTTGTTTTAATATGCTGGCACATACAAGCAGTTATTCTTTCTATTTTAATTGAAAATGATAAATACGCCTGGAACAAAAAAAGCGGTGCAACTTTATGATTCATGGGCGTGCATATATCTTTTATAAATTCGAAAATTGGGGAAATAATTTTTTTCATTCAAAGCAATATAGGAGATTAAAATTAGCCTGCATACAAAACTCTTAATATTTAGCTCGCAGCTCAGGCGTTGCCGGCTCTTCAAAATTTTCTTAAGTATAGTAATATACATAAAGTTGTTATAATTTAGAATTATTTTTTCCAGCAATTTTAAACGCTTTATTTTAATGCTAACTAATAAATTTATATCTGTATTTTTTTAATTTCCAAACTAGCTTACTAAGAACGTCACGAACTAACAGTTTACCTGAAGTATGAAGTATACTTGTATAGTGAGCTTAGCAATTTAGAAAAATATATCTGACAACCTTCTTTTTCTACCTATTTTCAATTTAGAATGGAAATAGAGTACATATTTACAACAAACTGCTTCTGTGAAATATTCGTTTATTGTTGGTTAAAATTGTACCATAGAACTTTTAATATGTTTTATTATTTATTTATTGTAAAGTTTCTTTTATTACAATACAAAAAACATTATTAGTATATATAATATACTTGAACTGTATATGGCCTTTTATGTAACACTTTTTATATCACAATAAAAACAAAAAATGTACCAACCACCTTCGATCTCACAGTTAATTTAAAAATAATAGGAGAATACATTAATAACAAATTGAAATATTAGGAATAGACTAAATGATAAATAGGTATTGATCAAAATGTTTTATACTCGTTTAGTAATTACGACAAATATCAGTTCTTCGCTTGTTTAACACAGGTCTTGTTTGTTCCCTGAATAACAAGTTTCCATATGCAGAAATCGGCATTTCAAACAAACGTAAAAACAGTAGTCAACTTGAGATAACTCACGGCTAATTGTCCACTGGTTCAAAAAACTGAAAAAGAGATATGGTGTTTGAAAGTATACAGTGTGTCCCAATGTATAGATGTACATTCCAATAACTTGGTAACGAAAAAAACAAAAAAAAAACATTTTTCTACTACTACTACTAATGTTTTTAGTGAAATTATAATGTCATAGGAAGATTTGGGATTTGACAAAATGCCTCTGGACTTATTTTGAGTACATATTTGTTAAAATGGAAAAACAGACAATTTGTCAATAGTTTATTCATAACTTAAGAGGTAACATAATGACAACACCTTTTGAAAACTTACCTACCTCTGTTGCTGTGACTGAATTAAAAAAAATATATTATCTTGCTTTTACGCAAACACTTCGTATATTTTTAAAAAGATACATACTATGAAGAAACAGTGTATTTGTACCGTACTTTTGTTTAGAATTTGTGAAATATATTTTTGAAAATATTTAAGGTTGGTGGATTGTCGTTTTTTGGGTTTTTGTGCAAGTATTCCCGAAAACCCCTTGAAAGTAATCAGAAACAAATATTGGGTTTTCATTTATTATAAGTTATTGGGTTGTACACCTTAAATCCGAACACACTCCTTGCATATGTACATATGTACTAGGGCTAGAACCAAATGGTACATGCCAGGGTCGAACTTAAGCATGCATGCTGCAGTGAATAAATAGTGACTTACTAAGTAATATTGTTTTCTCTTACTTTTCCCGCATCTGTTATTACACTCTTATAGTCCTTCTAATTTTAATTGAAAATGACAAATACGCCTGGGGAACAAAAAAAGCGGTGCAACTTTATGATTCCATGGGCGTGCATATATCTTTTAAATTCGAAAATTGTGAAATAATTTTTTTTCATTCAAATCAATATAGGAGATTAAAATTAGCCTGCATACAAAACTCTTAATATTTGTAATATAATTTGCTATAAATAATGCTCATTTAGCCAGACAATCTCAAAAAATTGTCTGTGTTAATAAACCTATCTGAAATACGTCACTGGCGCCTTAAACACATAGAATTTCTAAAGTCGTTTTTAATTTTTTCGTTTCGTTTTCGTTTCGTTTCGTTAATTTTAATGATGTCTTAAAATTTTATGGCACAGTGGACCGAATAAGTATTTGGATGTACCTACCATATAAAAGCAATCCTATAGTATACTGATCGGCATTTGCTGGTTGCCCATTGGTGTTTTACTGTCTTCAAAATTTCTTAAGTATAGTAACATACATAAAGTTGTTTTAATTTATAATTATTTTTTCCAGCAATTTAAACGCTTTATTTTAATGCTAACTAATAAATTTATGTCTATGTATTTTTTTTAAATAATTCCAAACTAGCTTTCTAAGAACGTCACGAACTAACAGTTTACTGAAGTATGAAGTATACTTGTATAGTGAGCTTAACAAATTTTAGAAAATATATCTGACAACCTAGCTTTTTTCTACCTATTTTCAATTTAAAATGGAAATAGAGTAACCTCGTCATCCTCATATGAATTCACTTCTTGGGATTCCATTTCTTTTATTTCCTCGGTGTTTCGCGACTTTACGTGCTTTTCACATTATCCTTTTCTGTAAACACGTAAGTAACGCTTGCATATTTCACAGTACACAGTGATAGCTTTAACACTTAAATCTGGAAAACCCCTGCATATTTGTTTTAATTGATAAGCAAATGGAGCTGGCTTTTAACCATCGTTATAATATCAATTATGTAAGTACAACAATCAGTAATGCACAGTTACGGGCGCGCGACCTTCAAAGGACTAAATAAATACGGAACCTGTTTCGCGTCGCAGTTGCCCCGGCCCCCGCCTCGCTGGCCAGTTACCCGCATAGGATACGGGATACCGATACGCGGCCCCTGGAAGAACTTTAAGAGAGCCACATTATACACTTATTATATATTTGTAAGGGAAAATGTGTATGTTTGTAATACATGAAGTATTACAGGTTTTTCCTTTATGTTTTTGACACCTCTTTTTATTGTCCGTTTTTGTACGATGTAGAAAAAATGAAAGAATTTAGTAAATTTTCTGTATTATCTGTTATGATTATCAAAATTAACAATTCAACATCGAAAAGTGACAACGAAACAGACATTTTTTTTTTTTGTAATGGAATACCCTGTATCTTTTTTACTTTTCTGCAAGAACTCGTCCCCCTGATTTCAAAACTTTGCGAGTTATGAGTTATTTGATTTTTTATATTTTAATAATGATTATATTGGAACTGTGGAACTGTCAGAATTATTGGAAGATACGGTTGTATAGCGAAATTGTAAGTACAAAACGTTTAAGATAAGAAAATACTGGGGAATAAATGTTTCACAAAAAAAAAACGATAAACGTTAGGAAGTGTTTCTCTACTGTGTTTCGATTTTGCCTTTTCTTTAAATTGAAAGTAGGACCGAATAAATATTATTTTGTAAATTATTAAGGTATTTTTTTTTATTTTTGAGTTCTTGAAAAATGGTATTTGGAAAAAATGTTTATTTCGAGCAGTTCTACAAGCTGTTAAAAATATTACTAAACTTATGAATCACCCTATATAGTAGAAGGCAGGCACCCCATATTCGCTAGGTGCACGACTGTAGCGCCAGAATATGTATGAACTAAAGGAGGCTGTTAGATAGATGTTTATTATGGCTACCCATACCCGTCACGCCTTGCTGTGCCGTTTAGTAAATTTAAAGAAATATTAATATCCCTACAACAATATTCAATTTATTTTGGATCATTGTGTAACACCGAAAACACACGAACTGCCGCTAGACAATATGAAATTCACACATTTCGGTGAAATGACCGCGCGCCATCTATGGGAACATAGTTTTACTAACTCAGACAAGTACAATTTTGTGATAATTTATAAAAAAAGTGTCATCAATATCAATCAATAAATATCATTTCTATTTTAGTTTAGGATAAAACAGGAAATAATTATAAAAACCGGATTCCAATCAATCAGTCATACAATTAAATTTCAGCCACCAGACAATTATCAAAGGCAAAAATTGTTATTATATTATTACTGAAATTAAGGTTATGGTACTACTTATTTCTGTATTCATACTGCAGCTATCCACTTACACTCGACATCCGCATATCCGAACGGCACATATCCCAACTCACCATGTTTCCGAACTTTTTCTCACCATATTTCCGAACTTGTACTTCCACACAACCGAACTTGTCGCTGTCGAATGTCAAATGTCGCGCGAATGACCCAATGAGCCAGAAAAACTCTTTGCGCATGCGCCAGCAGTTCGGTTATCCGGAAGTGAAGAGAGTTCGGAAATGTGGAAGTTTGCGGAACGGAAAAGTTCGGATATGCGGATGTCGAGTGTATTTCTTTGGTTATTTTTTCATTTCGCAACCGGAAATTGGCTGAACTTCCGTTTACGACTTATCTCTAAATCGCTTGAAACTTGCTAAATGGGTGTTTTTCGGTGTGCTAAACACGAATTCGTATATGAAAACGACCGCAAATGCTCCTAAGTGCCCCAAAATGCCTGTAAAGTCTGTTTTATCATTAATGAGTAACTTGATTATTTCAATTGTTTTGTTTAGTTGAAATTGAAAATAATCAACAACTTTGATTTATAATAAATAATCTAGTTTAAGTCATTTTAATTTATTTACAAAATAATTTATTAATTTATATATTTACAATGATGATAAAGTATA